>RJWK010003487.1:0-49983 GCA_004363435.1 Platanista minor
GCCTGGAAAACTCTTCCCCCGAATGTCTCATAGTTTGTCATCTCACCTCTTCAGGTCTTTGCCCAAATGCCGTCTTCTTAAAGAGTCCTGCCCTGTCCACCCTACTGAGCATTGCAACCTTATCCCTCCCCCTGACCTGTGCTATTTTTCCCATAGACCTCATCACCTCGTCATACAACAATTTTCTTACTTATAATGCTCACTGTTGGCCTCCTCCTGCTATAACACAAGTTCCATGAGGGCAGGGATTTTTTTCTTTTCTGTTAGCTGATAAGTCCTCACCACAAAGAACAGAACCTGACACAAGGCAGGTGCTCACTTAATACTGAATGGATAAATTAGTAGAGCTGAGATTCAGTCTGGGCCTTCGGAGTTCTTATGAAGGCACTAGGGTCCCTTCAACCAGAGGAGAGCTACACAGCCCCTCTGATGCAAGCTTAGGCTAAAAATGAATATCCAGTAGCTAATATTCCTGGGTACCACCATCACCCATCCACTGACTGTCTTTGCTGAGAACGTCACAACTTACTGATTTCTTGCCCAGGACAACCTGGTTCATATTAGGGTAGTATTCAGTAGAGAATGTAAATAGGCAAACATTTGTTTGCTTCATGGTAACATGAGCAGAGGCAGAGGCTAGAGAGAAGGCAAGAGGCTAGACAGGGACAAGTCACCGGGACAGGCCAGCTTGCTAGAAGCCCCATGAAAGAGTACTTCAAATGTGGGTTTGGCTTGATTCAGCCTGTTCTTTGCCGTCGAGAACTGGCTCAGGGATCTGATCAGTTTTTGTACTAGGGTAATCCAAGTCGCAAGAGCGGACGTCATTAACCAGGAGCCCCAGACTGATGATGGAAATCAAAATGGCAATTTCGAACTTAAGATTTCCAATGAGTGCTGAGACTTCCAAGGGCCTCGGGTCATCAGCCTCGTGGGCTCCGTCTCGGAAGGGCTTTCAAGTAGGGGCTGCAGTACTCACGTACCGCTCAGGGTGGCGCTCTTGTCCAATTCAAAAGAGCCACGCTTCCCTGTGGCAGGCCAGGCCTCACGGGCTTTTCAAGTCAGACAGCCCAGTGACAGCACTGGGTGAGAGGAAGCATACAGTTTGGACACCGGATACTGCTACACGCCCAATGTACACAAGCTTGCTATCACCACCAGCACAAAAAATTACTTTTGGATGTACCCTGTCTTGGGAATCCCATGTCTTTGGTGGGATTTAGGGGTCTCCAAGCAGACAACCCCTTGGGCACTCCCATAAAACCCCTAGGCTAATAGAAAAGAACCGTGCCACATTGCTTGAAGGTTGGCTGCGCCATTTTGTCTTGCTTCTGGCTGCAACAGGAGACAGGCCACCTGCTCATTGTTCTAGGTTTTCTTTCTTTTCCAGTTTTCAGGGCTGTCTTTGGGGGAGGTAAGCCACTACAGCCCCAGGGCGCAGCAGGCTTGCCTCCCTGCTTGTCACTGCACACAGGGTGGGATTCACCCTGACCCCAGGACGTCAGCTGCCCGCAGTTCTGGTGGAACAGACTCCGTGCCTGCTGGGCAAACCCCTCAGTTAATCCTGCTGGTGGCCAGGACTGGACCCTGTCATTAGCCCGTGTGCTTGACCACAGGGCTCAAGACATTTTAACAGCACGGACTTGTTTCATCCTTGTAATCTTTCATAAGTCTGTAATGCCCTTATTTTTCAAATTTCTGCGTTGTGTATGGGGAGACAACCAGATAGGCCGAGTGACCCTGCCAAGGTCATCCAGGGATTCAGAATTAGAATCATGGACCCTTGAGCTTCAATCAGGGGTGCTGACTTTTCTAAATCTCTGCCACAAAGAACCTCTTTCTCCCCCCCGACTCCATCCTCATCCCCATACCCCGCCAATAATCCTATCCTTGTATATAAGGCACTGGTTTGGTTCTTTTCTAGAGTATACACATTCACACAAGTACACAAATCCATGCCTGTTTCTGCAGCTTTAAGCCATGTGCCAATGATATTCTGTTCCTGGTATAACCCAAAAGTAAGGAGAAGTACCACCTACGTTTTATGTTGAAACCTGACTTTTGAAATATACACACAGGCTCCCTCTTAGAGATACACAATTCAGGATAGCAGATGAAAAGCCCTGAGAAATCATGTAGAAAAGAAATGGTTTAACTCATTTAACCACATATTTTCCAAACTTCCTTAAACATAGATGATTTTTCCCCACAGTACCCCTCTGTTGACATCATTGTGATCATATTCCTTGAAATACCCTTTTGGAAATGCTGTATAAAATTATAATCTCTTTGTAGCCTAGGGTTGGGTGTGTAGGCAATGACCTCCACTCATAGTCCACTTTGCTATGCTGGGGATTTCCAGAGTTCACAGAATTAGTCTTCTTAGAGACAGTGAGATTTTTGTGGCATCCCACAGCATCCTGAAGGTTGACAAAAGCCAAGTACCATGGCAGTTTTCCAAGCTTGAGATTATGGAGCAGAAAGTAGATCAATGCCACTCTCTCCTCCTTCTGATGGGCCCCATCCCACCTCTTCCAAAGGACCAGACATCTCCACTCAAGGCCACCCTGAGCTCCCCGCCTGCTGTCCCACTGTTGGCATCAGTGGGGACCTCTCATTCCCAGCCCTTTGGAAGTGTGTCCTTCAGTCCCTTGAAAGCTTGATTACCAGGATAGTCCTAAAACACCACTCAGTTCTTCACCTCTCTCCAAAACAAAGCCGTAACCCTGAGGCAGTAATTCTTTTTTTTACAACGATAAAAGCTTCCACTTTCTTCTAGGAACATACTTCTCGTCCCTTTTATTTGTCCAGAAGAGCGGGTAGCTTTGCCCCATAACTGAAGTTCCTACACCATCCCTGGTAGCCTTTCATAGTCAGAGGAGCTAAGAAAAGCACATCCTTAGTCTGAAGTCTTTGTGGGGGACAAAGACCTTACAGCAATGAGCCTATGTGCCGCCATTTGTTGTTGAATGTAATGTTAGTTTTCCAACTCTGTAGAAGTGTCCTGGATCATCTCAGAAAAATATACTGACTTAGAAGGAATTAAAATGCTGGGCTAGGGTGATCACCCCATGCCGGGCCGTTCTCTCTAGCTTCTTCTTGAGCTTTGGGACCAACGACAAGATTTGTCTTCACTTTGTGGCTCTTGCAGATATTGGCATCAGGATAATCACCTTAGTTCTTCTTTAAACAATTACAAGCGCTAAGCTTAGGAGGGCAAGGGAACCTGATAGAATCAGCCCTTTTCTGTGGATCAGATATATTCTTTTAAGAACCAACCAATCCCCCAAACTCACACACACAACCCCCACGGGAAAAAAAAAAAAAAAAAAGCCGTATCACTTACAGGACTAGTAACTTCTACGTCTAGAGACATTCAGGATAACTGCCTGAGTGTGACACCTACATTAACCAGATTAATTCCCTCAGTATTGCATTAGTGGCTGGCAATGCTGTTCCTTTACATATTTAAGTCAAGCCTTACAAAGGGTACATTCCTGTTTTAACAAGTATTTTTAAGCTGCGGTTATATATCATCACCCAAACTCATATCAGGCACCGTGTCAGGTGTTTGTGACCAAAGAAAGTTGATAATTTATGGCAAATGGATGGACAGAGGGGCAATGTTTCTAACTTCAACATCTTGCCAGGAAGGAGGGGAGAAAGGAAGGAAGGTTTTTTTGTTTGTTTTTTAAAACATCTTTATTGGAGTATAATTGCTTCGCAATGGTGTGTTAGTTTCTGCTGTATAACGAAGTGAATCAGTCTGATCATACTCTTTCAGCCAGCCTGTAACACCCTTCTACTGCAAAGACAATCCAAGAAATGTAGAGATTATGGGGTTTTTTTTCTTCTCTTCAAGTTGCTAAAACTTGACTTGACCCAGATATAGCTTTTGTTGTTGTTTTTTGTCGTGTGTGTGTGTGTGTGTGTGTGTGTGTGTGTGTGTGTGTGTTTAAGAAATGAAAAGAGTCCAAAAACTTACTATATGCCCTTGTGTAACCTGCTAAACCCCACTAAAACCTTGGCATTGTCATTGTTTTAATTGGGGATGATCATTGCACCCTCTCAAAGAGTTTTTGAGAGGATGTGATGAGAAAATCCATGTAAGGTGCTTAGTACAGTGCCTAGAACATAGCAAAAACTTGATCAATGATAATAGATTATGGAGGTTTCTTTAAAGACATGTTTATCAGTTAGTTGTGATTCTTTGATCCTGTACCCCTCGCTGTCTTCAAAACGTCCTATTGGCTTGATTTCATTTTCAGACCTTTTTGCTTCTTTTAAGGGCATTTGGGTGTAGGACACGGTTAAGAAATGGAACCAGGAACTCTTCTGCCCTGGAGCCATGTTCCAATTAACTGTCCAACTGTACTGGTGTTAGGAGGGTGAATCAGGGTGATGAGCAATGAACCTGGGAATCCTGGCACTAGCTCTGCCCAGGGTTTGCTGCTGTTTGTATAAATAGCCATGTGTCTCCAGGTGATGCGCTAAGGCACCACACCCTAAAAAATGGAGTTGCAGGATTTTCTCTGTTAAGGGAAAACAGCCAAAAGGAAACATCTCACTCTCTCTTCCCTGCGGGAAGAGCACCAGGCATATTCCATGGACAGCCAGAGCCGGTGAAAGCAAAGCCCTCTCACTGCATCCCTGGAATAGCTGAGAATCTGCCCTTGAATTTCATAGATGGTGATTCCCAGAATGTCTGTGCAGTGTCCTTGGAGAAGGGCTGCTGGGTGACTGACCAAGCTGTCCAGGGCCATCAGTCCCTCCCAGAGAAGCTCAGCTCTCCCCTTGGAGAGTAAAGCCCAGTAACACAAGGATATGTGGATGGACAACTGGCCTTTTAAAGGTATCTGGGATGGATCAGACCTTGATCTTACCCTTCCAATAGTCCTTTTGTAGTTTTTGTCTTTTGGTCAATGTCATGATTACCATGGAGGCTGGCAGAGAATTAAAGGATCTGGTTCTCTTGCATGTTCTGCATGGGGAAGTGGCTTCACAGTAAGAGACTGGAGATGTAGACAAAGCTCAGAAAGTGGCTGTGCTTTTTTATGTCCTGGGGTGGGAGGAGGAGGAGATGAGGAATAGTTGCTACTTCCTATTGAGAGCTTACTCCCTGTTAGGTATTGCACAGAGTATTTTGGGTGCATTGTCTCATGTAGTCCTATGACAAGTTAGAGACAGGGGCTAGGATCACTTCCATTTTGCGGGTCAGGAAACCAAAACCAAAAGAGGTTAAATAATTTGCTCGTGTTTACACTAGTAGAACTGGGTCTTTTTTTTCCTAATACATCTTTACTGGAGTATAATTGCTTCACAATGTTGTGTAGGTTTCTGTTGTACAACAAAGTGAATCAGCCCTATGCATACATGTATCCCCATATCCCCTCCCTCTTGAGCCTCCCTCCCACCCTCTCTATCCCACGCCTCTAGGTGGTCACAAAGCACTGAGATGGTCTCCCTGTGCTACGCGGCTGCTTCCCACTAGCTAGCTATTTTACATTTGGTAGTGAATATATGTCCGTGCCACTCTCTCACTTGGTCCCAGCTTACCCTTCCCCCTCCCCGTGTCCTCAAGTCCATTCTCTATGTCTCCCTCATTATTCCTGCCCTGCCACAAGGTTCATCAGCACCATTTTGTTTAGATTCCATATATAGGCGTTAGCGTACAGTATTTGTTTTTCTTTTTCTGACTTACTTCGCTCTGTATGACGGACTCTAGGTCCATCCACCACACTACAAATAACTTAACTTTGTTTCCTTTTATGGCTGAGTAATATTCCATTGTATATATGTGCCACGTCTTCTTTATCCATTCATCTGCCGATGGGCACTTAGGTTGCTTCCATGTCCTGGCTATTGTAAATAGTGCTGCAGTGAACACTGGGGTACATGACTCTTTTTGAATTAAGGTTTTCTCAGGGTATATGCCCAGTAAGTGGGATTGCTGGGTCCTATGGTAGTTCTATTTTTAGTTTTTTAAGGAACCTGTTTCTGGCTGAACCATTTTCCTTTGCAACCAACGATTTCTGAAGCCTGGATTGATGTCATCAATCAATTCTGAAAGTCAGCACATCGTCTACATGGTTTTACAGTGGTTCCTCTTCCCACCCCCAAGGCTGGTAAAATCTTCTGCAAGAGCAGAGGAGGAACAGGGGGTCTGAACAGCCACAGAACAGAAAAACTCGGCCACCTTCCCTTCCTCCTAAATGGACTTAAGCCACCCTCACGACGTGACCTTGTTTTCTTATTTTTATTTATTTATTTATTTATTTTTGCGGTGCGCGGGCCTCTCACCGTTGTGGCCTCTCCCGTTGCGGAGCACAGGCTCCGGACGCGCAGGCTCAGTGGCCATGACTCATGGGCCCAGCCGCTCTGCGGCATGTGGGATCTTCCCAGACCAGGGCACGAACTCGCGTCCCCTGCATCGGCAGGCGGACTCTCAACCACTGCGCCACCAGGGAAGCCCTTGTTTTCTTATTTGAGGTGTTGGCACAGTTCCTTCCCGGCAACCAGAGCCCTCAAAGTCTTCCTGATTCCAAAATAGAGTCATGTAATCATCACAGGTCACATTCACATAGGCTCCTCCTCAAGCTAAACCCTCTACACTTGCATTCCTCTGCTGAAGATCACTTACTGGGCTTAAGAGATAAGTATCCCCGAGGTTACGTACTGCGTGGGCAAACGAAAATGATGATGGAGAACATACTAGCATCGTGGGAAAGAATCTGCCGTGTCCTCCCTCAGAAAATAGAAACACACTGTTGAAAGAGATTGCTCAGTTAATGAACTTGGCAATTAAGAAAAAATAAATCCTAGAGACTACTTAGAAATGCAGCCTTTAAACTCACTGACTAGTGAGATGCAGCCTGTAGGGGCTCAGATTTGACAGCAAAGAGGCCTGGGTTCCAGTTCCAAATGTGCCACCCACTGAGAGGGTGTCATTAGAAGTTAGTCAGCAATCCTAACCTTTTACATTGCAGGGCTGTAGAGAAGAATAAAGTCCCATGGAACATGTTGGGTGAATGTGGCATTTCGCTTTCATTGTTGTAATTATTGGTTTGAACTGTCATGACTTCCCTTGTTATCAGGTGTACACATCACTCTCTCTCAACTGATGGTCTCACTTTGTATTTCTCTAAATAGAAACACACAAACTTTGTGTGTTTCTTTGTTCATCTTTCCAGTTGTCCCCCGCCAGGTCCCCCAACACTATCCTTGTCACCTCAGGCCCATTCACTGATCAATAACTAGAATGGGTCTTCCAAGTCCTAAGTCAGATCACGTTCTCTCCGGCTTGAATGCAACAGAGGACCCCTTTCACTCAGTGTAAAAGCCAGGCCCCTTCTCTTGACCTACAAGGGTCCCCGGGATCTCCCCCAGCTCCGACCCCTTCTCCTCCAGCTGTCTCTCTCTTGTTCACCATGTTCCAACTCTGCTGACCTTTGGCTGTTCCTTGGACATACCAGCTTACCAGCCATACATGCTTGCTCTTTTCCCAAATCTCTACTTGGGTGGCTACTTCTCATCAGGTATCACCTACCTAAAACATATCCCCCATTTCTCTGTCCTACTGGCTCGATTTATTCTGAAAGCTATCCTATACTATCTGAAAGTATAGGATTTCTTCATTCACTTACTTTTTTATTGTCTCCCCCAAGAGTCTACAGTAATGACTTCTTGAAGGCGCTCCATAAATGTTTGTTGAGATGGAAGGACAGATGGATGATTCCAAAGCCTAATTGTCTGTGTGTGTGTGTTCATTTATTTACTACTCTGGAAAATTGATACCTTCACTCTACATTAGGGTGGCTAATGAAAAGTGGTACCACTGGTTTTCAGCACAGGAACTTGTAACAGAGTTTACTGACTGTCCATCAGCAGAGAAAATAAACATTTCTTCCCTTGTGGTGTTAAGTACCAAAAACAAATAGAACTAGGGGATATCTGTACTAGAGGCAAGTAGAGCCAGAAGTAAAAAGATGTCACTTCTGAATGGAACAAACTAGAACCAGAGCTAGTGGGACAAAGGAACAAGGGAAGCAGCCGTTAAGCTAGAAAAGAAGATCACAATGTCTGCTGGAGAAGAGATGTCACCTTCCACCATGGTCCAAACTGTGAATTCCCTATCTTGTTCCCTGTCTTTCCCAGCTTACTGGATGTTCTCATCATGCACCCACTCACCCGTGCCTACAACGTGGGTCTCAGCCTAAGAGTCCTTCCTCAAATGTTTCTTGGATTCAACTCATCTCCAAGTTGAGTCAGTTTGATTCGCCTTCTTGTCTGAGCTCACAAGCCCCCATCTTCTCACCCACCCTCCTAATTGCTTCTCGAGGGATCTTCCTAAACAGCAAATCTGCTTATATAATTTCCAGGTTTAACATGTCTTTCACAGATAAAGTCCAAATTCTATCAAAAGGTTTTTAAGAGCCTTCTACATACCTTCCCAGCTGCAATATTCACCTCACTATCTCCCTCCTCCCGTCATAAACCAGATAGGCACATGCAATCTCTCTCCTCTCACATGGTCCCTCAACTATTCCTATTGCCTGGCCTTTCCTAATTACTTGAGCCCTCTAAACACATGTTGGTCTTTCTAATCCTTTCTTTGCACAATCTGTTCTCTCCACGTATCTTACAGGGCTCGGTTCAAACATCTCTACGTCCGGAGAAATTGTGAAGTTGTCCTCGATCCGTAAGCAGACTTCATAGTTCCTCTCTGCATTACATGCATAAACCCCATCACATGGCATTTTAACTCTTTGTTCGCATGTCTGTCTTCCTGGCTACACTGAGCGTTCTTTGAGGGCACGGCTTGTGTTTTATTTGTCTTCATATTCCCCAGAATCTAGGAAGTACTCGCTATATATTTATTAAGTGATACAGACAAAGGTAAGATAAAAATCCTTTCTTGATATGTACCTGCTACAACTGCCAGAGCCAGGCAGCTGTCTTCCTTCACACAGTGATAATCTGAGCGTAAGGCTCTTCCCAAAAGCATTAGGGCTGATCCACACATCCCTTGGCCATCCCATTACAAGGACTGTCATTGAAATGAATCAACGCACTACTATATATTTAATGTTCAGGGCGTTGTGGGTACGTAAGCCTCTTAGAAGTGACTGAAGGATCTTCAGATAAAAAAAAAATTAAAATAAAAAAATGTAAAGTGAAATGAAGAAGGAAAAAAAAAAGAACTTAAGTGCAGGAGCTCCTAGCCCAGGGACATAGATCCCCATCAGCACAACAGTGACTGACAGGCATGAGATTCTTTAACATTGACACAGTCCAGAACCCCACGGAAATGATGGCGTTTCTTTTTTTTTTTAATTAATTTTTATTGGCGTATAGTTGATTTACAGTGTTGTGTGAGATTCTACTGTACAGCACAGTAAGTCAGTTATACATATACATATACATATATCCACTCTTTTTTAGATTCTTTTCCCATATCCTGAGTATTGAGTAGTGTTCCCTGTGCTATACAGCAGGTCCTTATGAGTTGTCTAGTTTACGTATAGTAGTGTATAGTAGTGTGAGATCACTGGTACAGGATAGAAATCCCAGAGATAAACCCACACACATATGGTCACCTGATTCATGACAAAGGAGGCAAGAACATACAATGGAGAAAGGACAGCCTCTTCAATAAGTGGTGCTGGGAGAACTGGACAGCTACATGTAAAAGAATGAAATTAGAACACTACCTAACACCATACACAAAAAGTAATCTCCAAATGGATTAAAGACCTAAATGTAAGACCAGACACTTTAAAACATTTAGAGGAAAACATAAGAAAAATATACTTTGGCACAAACCACAGCAAGATCCTTTCTGACCACCTCCTAGAGTAATGGAAATGAAAACGAAAATAAACAAATGGGACCTAATTAAACTTTAAAGCTTTTGCACAGCAAAGGAAACCATAAACAGGATGAAAAGACAACCGTCATAATAGGAGAAAATATTTGCAAATGAAACAACAGACATACGATTAATCTCCAAAATATAGAAACAGTCCATGGAGCTCAATATAGAAAAAACAAACAATTCAATTAAAAGATGGGGGGAAGACCTAAATAGACATTTCACCAAAGAAGACATACAGATGGCCAAGAGGCTCATGAAAAGATGCTCCACATTGCTGACTATTAGAGAAATGCTGGTCAAAACTACAATGAGGTATCACCTCACACCAGTCAGAAGGGCCATTATCAAAAAATCTAGAAACAATAAATGCTGGAGAGGGTGTGGAGAAATGAGAACCTTCCTGCACTGTTGGTGGGAATGTAAACTGCTACAACCACTATGGAGAACAGCATGAAGGTTCCTTGAAAGACTAAAAACAGAATTACCATATGACCCAGCAATCGCACTACTGGGCGTATGCCCTGAGAAAACCATAATTCAAAAAGATACATGCACCCCAATGTTCATTGCAGCACTATTTACAATAGCGAGGTCATGGAAGCAACCTAAGTGTCCATCGATGGATGAATGGATAACGATGTGGCACATACATACAATGGAATATTACTCAGCCATAAAAGAAACCAAATTGAGTTATTTGTAGTGAGGTGGATGGACCTAGAGTCTGTCCTACAGAGTGAAGTAAGTCAGAAAGAGAAAAACAAATACCGTGTGCTAACACATATATATGGAATCTAAAAAAAAAGAAAAAAGAAAATGGGTCTGAAGAACGTAGGGGCAGGACGGGAATAAAGACGCAGACGTAGAGAATGGACTTGAGGACATGGGGAGTGGGAAGGGTAAGCTGGGACAAAGTGAGAGAGTGGCATGGACATATATACACTACCAAATGTAAAATCGATAGCTAGTGGGAAGCAGCCGCATAACACAGGGAGATCAGCTCAGTGCTTTGTGACCACCTAGAGGGGTGGGATAGGGAGGGTGGGAGGGAGATGTAAGAGGGAGGGGATATGGGGACATGTGTATGCATATGGCTGATTCACTTCGTTGTGCAACAGAAACCAACACAGTATTGTGAAGCAATTATACTCCAGTAAAGATCTATTTAAAAAAAAAAAAATAGCTTGTTTTAAGCAACCCACGTTTTGGAAATTTTGGAAATTTGTCATGGCAGAGCCAGAAAACTAACACAATTGTGGTTTTGTCATTTTGTATGTAAAGCTATTAATATCTTGGTTAGATCTATCCCCAGATTATTATTTTCTGTTTTGGGTGCTAGCAAAAAGATATCCGTTTTTAGATTTTATTTTCTAATTGTCTGTTGATACTAGGTGGAAATACAGTTGATTTTACAAACTAACTTTGTATCCAACAACCCTGCTAAATGTACTTATTAATTAGAACTGTTTACTGGCAGATTCTTTTGAATTTTCTACATACCTGTAAATTGTGTGTGTGTGTGTGTGTGTATATATATATCTTCTAAAAATAATGATGGTTTTATTCATTTTTTTACCAATTTTCATGGCTTTTTTTCATTGTTTTATTGCACTGACCTCCAACAGAGTATGGAATAGAAGCAGTAATAGGAAGGAAGCATCCTTGGTTCATTCCTGATCTCAGGGGAAAACTTTCAATAATTTACCATCAAGTACAATGCTTGCTATAAATTCTTTGTAGATAACCTTTATTAGATTAAAGAAGTATCTTTGCTTCCTAGGTTGTAAAGAGTTCTCATCACGAATTAGGTTTTTTTTTTTTTTTAATTTTTTTTTTTTTTTTTTTTGCCGTACGCGGACCTCTCACTGCCGTGGCCTCTCTCGTTGCGGAGCACAGGCTCCGGACGCGCAGGCTCAGCGGCCAAGGCTCACGGGCCCAGCCGCTCCGCGGGATGTGGGATCTTCCGGGACCGGGGCCCGAACCTGGGTCCCCTGCATCGGCAGGCGAACTCTCAACCACTGCGCCACCAGGGAAGCCCACGAATTAGGTATTGAATTTTATCAAATGTTTATTCTGCATCAATTCATATGACTCTATGTTTTTCATTCTTTATTCTGTTAACATGGTGAATTATATTATTTGATGACCAAATGTTAAAACAAATTTGTATTCCTGGATGTAAACGTGCATGATAAGTTATCCTTCAGCATCCCTGGATTTGATCTGCTACTATTTTGTTTAAACTGTTTACACGTATTTGCAAAAAAAAAAATGGCCTATAATTTTCCTTTCTTGTGTTGTCTGAGTCAACTTTGAGTATCATGGTTTCATAAAATGAAAGCTGATGAATCATCTCAGCTTTTTTTTAAAATCTAACATGTTTCCTCTGATATTTTTCTGGAAGAGGTTATGTCGAATGGGTGCTATTTCTTCTTTAGAACTTCGGTGCTAATCTCCAGCAAGATCATCTAATTGAAGACCTCCTTTTATGGACTTTTTAAATTACAAATTTAATTTACTTAAGAGGTATAGAGCTATTCAAACTATTTAATATTTTGTGATACTTGGTGCCTTTTGAGGAATTGGTCCATTTCACCTAAGTTGTCAAATTTATGTGTGAAGAGTTGTTTATAGTATTCTCTGACTTTTTTTTTTTTTGGATGTCTTCAGAGTCTGAATCGATATCTCCTGTTTAATTTCTGCTATTGGTAATTGGTGGTTTTTAATTCTCTCTCTTTTTTTCTCTGAAAATCTTGATCGAGATTTGTCAATTATATTGATTTTTCCAAAGAATCATATTTTTGTTTCATTTATTTTTACCTATTTTTGGATCATGTTTTTTTCAACCACTCTGCTGATCTCTTTATGGAAGGTCTGCTGGTGACAAATTCTCTGCATTTTCCTTCATCTGGAAATGTCTCGCATTTTCTTTCCTTCCTGAAGGATATTTTCCCTTGATGCAGAATAGTGAGTTTACAGCTCTTTTCTTTCAGCACGTGAAAACTATTATGCCATTTCTTTCTGGCTTCCACGGTTTCCAATAAGAAATTATAATTAAGGTGTTAAAGCTTTCTTGCTGTTTTCAAGATGTTTTTCTTTGTCTTTAGTTTTCTGGAGTTTGGTTGTTATGGGTCTTGGCATAGATTTCTTTGGTGTGGATTTCTTTGGGTGGTGAGCTGGATTTGGCCACAGGACATAGCTTGGCAATTCCCACCTAGATGATTGATACTACATGAAAATTCAGGCCCAATATTGCCAGGTTTTCTGATTTTACAAGAAAAACTAGAAATATGGAGTGTTTTTAAATTTGAAATCACCTGCTTTTTCAAGTTTCTCAATAAATTCACCCCAGTGCTGGATAAGAAAAGAAAACCAAAAGAGAAACAATCTTCTCAGCCCCATGGACCTCGGGACGTATTTGTTATTTTAAACGTGGTTCTCTTTAAGATAGTCAAGCACCTTCTTTGTTTCATTTAATGCTCTTCACCATGACTTTAACTTTGTCTGACACCACGACGAAGAGTCATACTTTGTTTTAACTTATATTTGCCTGCCATGCCTTTTCCCATTCTTTAAGTTCAACCTCTGTGAGTCACTTTGTTTTGAGTGTGTCTCTTTTCTCAGCTTATGGCTGGGCTTTGCTTTGTAATCCCGTCATATTTTGGAAATGATGATACTTAGCCCACTTACAGTTACTGACAAACTAATCTTAATTTGCTTCCTCTGTGATGAATGTCTGGGCTTTTACACATGCCTTCTGAGGGCAGAGATGCAACTACACTTCTGTAGTTGAGGTAGACCCTCCAGCAAAGACTTAGAAAAGCATGTGGTCAAGATGACTACACTGATAGCGTTTCATATGTTTAATCGTCCTTGGGATGTATAACTTTTGATTTACTCACTACTTAAAAGATCATCCTCACGTTATTTACAGTTACAAAGATTTCCTTGAGAGAAAACCTTTGAAGAAAGAAAGGTATGCTTCCCTTTCTGCCTTCTCTTTGCAGTGCTCAAAGGAGCATAAAGCCAGTTAGGCTGGTGGAGTTTTATACTTCCCAGACACCAGCTGACACCCCTCCTTCCACAGCTGCCAGCTGTCCAACAGCTGGCCCTAATTTCAAGAAGTGGAGGGGCTTCCCTGGTGGCGTAGTGTTAAGAATCCGCCTGCCAATGCAGGGGACACAGGTTCAAGCCCTGGTCCGGGAAGATGCCACATGCCGCGGAGCAGCTAAGCCTGTGCGCCACAGCTACTGAGCCTGCACTCTGGAGCCCGTGAGCCACAACTACTGAGCCCGATGCCACAACTACTGAAGCCTGTGCGCCACAACTACTGAAGCCCACGTGCCTAGAGCCCGTGTTCCGCAACAAGAGACGCCACCGTAGCGAGAAGTCCTCACACCATAGTGAAGAGTAGCTCCCCTCGCCGCAACTAGAGAAAGCCTGCACGCAGGAGCAAGAAAGACCCAACACAGCCAAAAATAAATTTAAAAAATAAATAAAACTTAAAAATATATATATATATATATATATATATATATATATATATATATATATATGGAGAGCTCAGGCCTGTGACACTGAGGACTCAGTCTGCTGCCCAAAGCAATTGGAAAAACCTGCTCTGGCTTTGCAATCCTGCAACTGGAGCTGCCAAAGATCAGAAAGGAAGCATGAGAAAATTCCCTCCTTATCACAGGCCTTCTGCTTCTCGGTTCTAAACAGGAAGATGAATACGGGAGATGTGGGTCATACCTGGGTCGGAGTTCCTCTCCTATACCTTGAACCCTGAATTCACATCTTTCCTCCCTGTGCTTTCCAAACCCCACGTTTAGACTGAGAGAGGCAGGAATAAAGGGGGCAGCAGCTGCCAGGAAATGTTGTGAAGGAACAGAAGAGCAGAGCATCTCTTTGGCAGGCTGTTGATGGGATAATGGACTCCTCAGCTGCACTTCCAGGCACCTGGGATGGAAACGGCACCTCCCCTTCCATTGAAACGGAAGGGCTCAGAGGGAAGGACCCAGGGCTGTGATTTCTCAGCCTTGAAGGCCAGCTGTTCTCAGATGGCACCACACAGTGAGGCAGCCAGCCCAGTTACTTGGGTCTCCAGTATGTCCCCCATTAGACTCTTCACCCACAGGAAGCCAGGGATTCCAGTTTAAGTTTTTCAAAATCCCTTCCCTGGACCCTAAGAAGCGAATGATGAGCCAGAGGAGGAGATTGGAAGTCAGACTTAGATTTGAGTACTGTCTCTGCCACTGAGCATCTATGAGACCTGGAATGGTGCTCCTAAGAACAAAGTGAGATATGCACAGAATACCTATTACACCGCTGTATTAGTCAGTGTTCTCCAGAGAGAGAGACAGACAGACAGACTGATTTATTTAAAGCAATTGGATGCACTTATGCAGGCTTGGCAAGTCCAAAATGTGATGGGGGAGGGCAGCAAGCTAGAGACTCAGGAAAGAGTTGCAGGTCAAGTCCAGAGGCAGTCTGCTGGCCCAAATCCCTCTTCTCCAGGGATGTCAGCCTTTTGTTCTCATAAGGTCTTCAACTGATTAGATGAGGCCCACCCACAGCATGCAGAGCAATCTGCTGTATTCAAAGTCCACCAGTTTAAATGTAAACCTCACCCCCAAAAACACCCTCGCAGGAACATCCAGAATAAGGTTTGATGAAATATCTTGGCACCATAGCCCAGCCAAGTTGATACATAAAATTAACCATCACACACTAGAGATCCAGTAAACACAGTTCCCTCCCCCTCATTTCCCTGATTCCTGAGCCACTAACTCCTGTTTGTCCCGCCTCTCTTATCCTTTTTCTCTGCCCTGGGCCCTTTGGTCACTGCTGAGTGACGATCCTCTCCCAGAATGCTTGTCATGGAATCTTCTGCGTGTGTTTCCTGTTACCATCTGCCACTCTCCAGATAATCCTCTGTCCTTCACCACCAGCCTAGGTGCCCAGCAAATATTGACTCACACTTCAGGCCAACCCTCTCACGTCACCCACAGCCCCTCCCTCCATGGCGTTTATCTCCTGCAGAGGAAATTAGGGTGAATGCAAGAAAGAATAATCATGAGCAAGAAACAGCAAAGACTGAATTTAACATCTTCTTGACAGTCCCCCTTTTCAAATATCTGAGTTCCATTTCTCTTCTGTTTGGCTTCCTGGTCCTAACTACTGAGAAAACTGAACAAACAACCCTCCATCCTGGTCTTTTACCCCCTGCTTCTCCCGCCTGTTTTGGCCAAGTCAGTGGAGCTTCTTTTGCAAAGCTCTTCAGGCAATTTTTTTTTTTTTTTTTTTTTTGCGGTCCGCGGGCCTCTCGCTGTCGTGGCCTCTCCCGCTGCGGAGCACAGGCTCTGGACGATCAGGCTCAGCGGCCACGGCTCACGGGCCCAGCCGCTCCGCGGCATGTGGGATCTTCCCGGACCGGGGCGCGAACCCGCGTCCCCTGCCTCGGCAGGCGGACTCTCAACCACTGCGCCACCAGGGAAGCCCACTTCAGGCATTTTTTTAAAAACAGCTGTGGAGTGAATGGAGATTTGCTCTATGCCATAAGTGGCCCACTGACCAATTAACAACAACAAAAAAGGATTTGGTCAAAGGAAAAAATGTTTCTCAAAACTAGAAAACATGCAAAGATTTGTATGTGCAGATTAATAGATCTCTAAGAGATAAATATGATGGCCATATTTATAACTTGTAGAATTGGAGAAGCATCCCTTCTTGAAAGCACGATTATACAGAGCCCTACATTGGGAAGGTCCTAAAGATAATGAAGGCATGAGAAGCATAGACACACACAATGGAGCTTGAGAACATTTAGAAAACACCTTAAAATACCAAACGATGCATAAATGAAAAGAATGCAGACTGAGAAGCACGACCAGATTGGGTCAACACCCTGAAAGAGGACAGAAGCACCTCCCCCTCCTCTCCAGATACCTAATTCCTACCCAAACTGACATCGCCAGGCCAAATTCCTCCTCAGCTCTTAAAGATTTCCCAGAGGTCTCCACCCTGCACGTCATTGCTTCCTTCTCCAAACTCTTAGAGAAACGTGTTGTCATAACCTTTGTCTGGCCCTGGGTGGTGCGATCCAGTGAATCGGTACCACTTTGCTTTGCTGTGGATTCACTCTTCCACACTTGTATGTCTGTGTTTATCTTTGGATGCCACATCCTTGAGTTGTGTACACGACTTACTGCTCAGAGAACACAACGACTGAAATCACTCCGCTGATACGAGTTGATTCGTTAAGTTGTGTCATATTTCACCCACATCATCAGCAGACAACCACAGACCACCCACTTCGTCACTCAGCCAAGGTCGTAATAAAAATGATCACACTAGCAGCTGGCAGCGACTGAGTGCTTATTCTGTGCAAAGTTATATTTTAACCCATTTCATACTTAGCACTTAATGCATTTAATGTTTAGAAACAACTCCATGACATAAGCACTTTTATTATCCCCATTTTGCAGGTGGAGAAACTGAGGCACAGTGAACCCAGGTCTATAGCCAATAAGCGACAGAGCCAGTTTTTGAATCCAGATTAATCGGCTCCAGAGTCAGGACCCTTAACTGCTATGTTATATTTAGAAATAATGTCTTCAGGAAGTCTTCCAGAACTAGTCTATGCACCTGGCACATAGAATTATACAAGACAATGTGCGTATTTGGATAACTTGGTTCTGCACTATACACAGAATGAGGTCTGAACACCTCCATCTTCCATCCAGAGCTTTCAGTATTTTTCCCGACTTAGTGTGTAGCCCTCCCAGCATCTTTCTTCCCACACTGGACAACTCATAGGACCTTGTAAACTTTCAACGCTTTCCTCCTTTTGCAACTTTGCCCAGATATTTCACTGCTGGGTGACCCGTGCACCCCACAGTTCTCGGTCCAAGTTGTGCCTACCTTTCAAGACCCAGTTTAGATCTGTCCTAGCCAACAGCTTTACCCATTCTTTCTTTCCCCATCAGAATGCATTTCCCTCTCCCCGTAAGAGATGGTATCTGTGATCACGTCACCATGAATGATGTGCATTCAGAGACGCTTCCTTGCATTGGCGAGAAAGGCATGGTGTCGGAGCCGGTAAGCTGGTTGACACACATACGCCGCCCCCCAGCTTCCTTACGTTTCAGCTGAAATGAAGCAACCACTTCTCGTACAGGCCCACGGGGGTGTGTGAGGCATGTGCATCAGAAGGGGAAAAAAAGTTGAAAACTACAAAGTTTCACACTTATAAATAATGCTATAAACATGATGAGGGGGTATTATAAAAATAACTCTGAATCCACTCAAACTTATTTTTATTTACTTATTTTTAAGTCTTTAGTGCTTCACTTTATTCATTTATGTTTGGCTGTGCTGGGTCTTCGTTGCTGCGTGCGGGCTTTCTCTAGTTGTGGCGAGCAGGGGCTACTCTTTGTTGCAGTGCGCGGTCTTCTCCTTGCAGTGGCTTCTCTTGTTGCGGAGCACGGGCTCTAGGCGTGCGGGCTCAGTAGTTATGGCTCGCGGGCTCAGTAGCTGTGGCGCACGGGCTTAGTTGCTCTGAAGCATGTGGGGTCTTCCCAGACCAGGGCTCGAACCCATGTCTCGTACATTGGCAGGTGGATTCTTAACCACTGCGCCAACAGGGAAGTCCCAAACTTACTTTTAAAAAATAAGTCATCCTCACTCAGTATTTTATTAGTAGTAACAAATTACTGATGACACATTTCACAACTAATGCTACCCATCAGACAGTGTTAACAGCAAGGCTGGAAATGCTCTTCTCATGCCTCCTCTGACTTGAAAGGCTCTGGAAGACCCAGGCTGCATCTCAGTCACTTAAAGAGCCTAGCTCTGTGTTCCGAGCATAGGAGGAACTTATTATCCGTGAATGGCATTGACCTGGAGTGCCTTGACCAGACGTGATCGAAGGTTTGGTCAGGCCAGCTCCCAGAGCAGAAGGCAGGACATACAGAGAAACTGGATAGTGGGTAAAGAAGCATTTCCTGCACCCCCTTGGGGCACGATGACCTGTAAGCAGACACTCAGGATAACAGATGCTGGAGAAGAGACCCATCCCTAGCCTTCAAAGAGGGCGTACAGGGCGGCAAGACCAACAAATATGTAATCAGCATAAACACGAAGAGAAAAATACAGTAATTCCAAGAGTATGTTGACGGGGGAGAATTAATGGGTTAAGGTGGGAGAAATGAACCACAAGATCACTGGTGAGAGCAGACACTAGCTGTTGTGTGTCTGATTCACCCAGTCATTAGTACCCGGAGAAGAAAGCCCCAGAAAGCAGCCTGGATTGGGCGTCCCAGTGCACGTTCTCCCACAGGGCGGGGTGGGGGGGGCCGTGGCTGGGATCTCAGAGTCCTGCTCCAGGCTTCCCAGAGCTCATTTTGGAGGGTGGGGCTGTCAGAATCGCCCGCGTCCACTCTGCTCTGGGCACTCAGATTACTGTCTTCTTCTGTGTTTTTTTTCCAGAACATTCGTGGGGTTGCTGACTATTCTGGAAAAGGGGGACGGCTCCACACAAAATACGTCTTCAGTCTTCGCTGTGGATGACTCTCCTCTTGATCTTGCTACCCCCAGTTTTGGTGGTGAAGTCACAGTGCAGACAGCGGAGACCCAGCTGGCCTGTTGCTACTTGGAAAGTCCGTGTATGTCCCTCTCAGAGACACTCAATGACCAAGGAAGGTTAGGGGTGTCACCCTGGCTTCCCTCCACGTTACATTAGCTGGTGATTAGGTGAAAAAGGAAACTTTCTGCAAATAGGCTGTCTTCACCATAATCCTTTATATTCACTCTTTTTACATAAATCTCCGGAAATGCCATTTTATATGAAAGATATTCTAATTAAATTCTCCCTGCAGTGTCATCTGAATGGACTGGGTAAATCAGTGGGCTTCCCCTCCTATATTTGACAATCCCAAGAATTCTCAGATGACACAACTTGGCCATGTTTCAGTGAGGCCCACAAACCTTGAAAATCTGTCCTTAAAGAATGAAATCATTCCATGGAGCAGCTTTGCAAAGAGTTGCCTATCTATCCGCCTGGAAAAATCATAATTAACAAGCTAGTAGAAAAATCTAGCATGTATATTATTCCCTAAGGATCTAGGATTGCTGTTTTACAAATAATTTTGTGAGCTAAATTTTTTTTTTGGGGCATTTATTTGGAAGCTTGTATTTTCAGTATCATGCTACATCGGTTTTTATGAACATCAGTGCTATAGACTTGGCATCCTCCCGCCCCAAATTCACATTTTATATCCTAATGTCCAGTGTGACCGTATTTGGAGGTGGGGCCTTTGGGAGGTGATTAGGTCATGAGGGTAGAGCTACCATGAATGGGATTAGTGCCCTTATAACAGAGACCCCAGAGAACTTTCCTGCTCCTTCCAACATGTGAGGACACGGCAAAAAGACAGCAGTCTACGAACCAGGAGACAGAGCCTCAGCAGGCACTAAGTCTGCCGGTGCCTTGACTTTGGACCTCCAGCCTCCAGAACTGTGAGAAACCCATTTATGGCATTCTGTTACAGCAGCCCAGATGGACCAGGGTAATCAGTCTTTCCCACCAGAGGTTCACTACTTTCTGGTCAGTGGTCCAAAAGTCTCAAACTCTCCCTAGACTCCAGTTTCTCCCAGTTCTAGAAAGGAGATTATAATGTTTCCCACACAGAACTGTGGAAGAGGTCAAATGGGACCAATGTGCAAAATAATGGCAGTAAATCTGCAGGAGGATTCAGGCTTCCAGAGTTTGGGTGGGTAGTCTAAGAGAATCCAGTGTAGTACCTATACTCCGAATGTGCTCATATGTGTAAAGCTCTTAGAACAGTTTCTGGAACGTCACATCCGTAGCAACTTTTATGCCATCTCTGTGGAGTAAGAGGCCCAATAACAGTCTGCAAAGTATTTCTCAGGCCCCACCTCTGCCCCCGGGGAATTCTGACCTCCTTCAAAGCCCTTCCAGAAAGGTCTGGGGTCACAAGAGAGGGTCTCCCATTGCACCCCTACTTAGTACTTGCTCTTTGGGCCTCCTGCAAACAGACCCGCCCAGCAACCCTCCAGACCTCCAAAATGCCCTTAAACACAACGGTGAATATGGTATCATTTGCCAAATTATGACTTGGCTGAATGATAGAAGCTCTCCCACGGGAAACAGCACTGGTACTTAGAGCCAAGCTTTTAGAGTCAGCCTGACCCAGAATCAAACCCAGGCAAAGCCACTTACTAAGTCTGTGACCCTGAGTAAGTTGTTTGACTTTTTTGAGCCTGACGTTCCTTGTAAATAATAGTACCTATTCAGAACCCGAAAGATTTTTATTTTACCAAACGCTTATACATAATTTACTAAGTGCTTATCAAATATGAACTTATTTAACTCTCTGAACAAGCCTACAATGTAGGTGCTGTCATTATCCTCATCTTATAGATAAGGCCATTAAGGCACAAATAACTTGCTGAAGGTCACACAGCAAGTGTGACAGCAAGATTCGAACCCTGGCCTTCTAGCTACTGAATCCTTGTTCTTAAGCACCATCCTACCTGATGTTAATAGTCAAACAACTGTTTTTCATATTTTTGTTCAGATGAAAATTTTCAAACACACAAAAGCAATGAGGGTCCCTTGTACTCAGCACTCAGCCTAAACAATCATCAACATTCCACTGTTCTAAACAAAGACGTTGTTAATTTTATCTTCCTTAAGTTGAAATAATAAATATTTTTGTCATTCTGTCTGATCTTGCCTAAATCAATGGTTACACTTTGGTAATTTCCTTTGGTTTCCTTGCACAATCGTAAAATTAAGACATCTGGTCCCTATGTTTATAAAGTACATTTACAATACTATTTTTGTACATTACTTTGTATAGCTTACTGAGCCCTTTTACTTGACTATTTCATTGAATTTTCCAGCAACCTTTGAAGACAGGCGGTGAGATTTCTGTGATTCCCCTTTTAAAAATGGTCAAATGAAGCCCAGAGAAAAAAAAGTTGCCCAAGTTCACACAACTTGATATTTAAAGTTTTCAATGATTTGTTCTCTGGACATCAACACAGAGTGGAAAAAATAGTGGGCTCTGGAATTCAGCAGCACTCAATTAGTATAATATATGATGTAAAAATTGTACTATAAATATATGTAGATAATGCGTGTGATCAAATGTATATGCATGTAGTCCACATATATGCGTGTTTGTGTGTGTGTGTGATCCAGTGCCATGACTATCCCACTGGACATACTTTCCCTTTTCCCCTTCTAGATAGGCTCATTCAGAAGAAGAAGCCCCCCAAATACTCAGTGGTTGCCTGCAATACTTCCAAATCTCCCCAAACGTTTTCAGCATTAAGATATTCACCAAAGGCCCTGGATGCTTCTATTTTTCCCCCAAATTGTTGACTTCTCTGGTTCTCAGCTGCCCCATCACACTGAGGTCGTTCCGGTTTTATCAATGACATACTTCACCTCTTTGGAAGATCCAAACAAAACCTCCGTTATTTTATGTGAACCCTGTTTCCTTTTGAGGGCTATGTTGGAGATTTTATGATACGCTTTTATAAAAAGAACATTTGGGTATGATCACTAAAACAGAAGGAATGTGCCACAAAAATGGCCCCCCACAAAGCCTTTTCTAAGTAAAATAAACACATTCCTTGTTTACCAACAGAGTTTATTAAGAGCATCATAGATAATTCCTTTTTAGTTCCAATCTATTAGACTTCAACAGGGAAGGAAAATTTGTCTTTTGTGACTGGTAACGTCATCTAAACCACGTTTCTGTCCTCATGTGTCTGCATTTAAACTCATCTACGGTTTCAGTGGAAACCATAAAGTGACTTCTAAAGAAGAAATTCAAGAAAAGTGGTTCTTTTCATGTGTCCCACTACATGGTGAAATGCCCCGACTTTGGACTGGGTGGCACAATGCCCGGGGCAGGGTTGGCATGGGATATATTTTTGTTGAATAATCAATGAATGAATGAGATCATCTAAGCATCTGGTGAAGTATATGAATTATGACATTTTCAAGACATTTTTTATGACTCTTCCATACATATGTGAAGTAATTTCAATTAGAGCTAACAGGTTTTTCAAGTAGTAATACCTTGGAAGCATGTTTCAATGAATAAGGAATAATAACATTGAATGAACAGATTGATCATCTTATACAAATAGATATTTTTTTCAGTAGAAGAAAAGATTTGCTATTGTAGTTTGTCTCTTTCATTCTCTCTCTCTTTTCTCTCTCTTTTTAAAAACAGCGAAGGTAAGCATCAGCTCTTTTCCGTCTACATCATTATAGCTTCTGAGCTGATGAATTTAATAAAGTTGTACTGAGTCTAATCTTAATACTCTACATTTAAATTGGAATCCATTTTCATACTGAAGTGTAAAGAACAAAATGATCACCAGCTTCACCATGTAGGACCAACCCCTGGGCAGGGTGCAGAACAAATGCGTGAACCAGTATAGATCCAGCTCTCAGCTGCTTCTCTAGTGGAGTAATTACTGTTCCTTAACCCTCTTCTCGGGGGGCCTCTTTTAGTCTCTTTTAGCTGACAGTGTCCCGTGCAAAAGCGGTCATTCCTCCATCATCCCAGCACCCTTCTACCCACTCCTCCTGAAGGAAGGCTGCAGTTTAACTAAGCTCCGATTCCAGGTCTCTCCAATGATGGCGTATCTTCGGGAGACAAAGGAGACACCATGGCCTCAAGGCACCAGTGTGCACAGCTTAGGGTGGCTACCACGGTGGCCTCTGTAGCTGGAATGGTGAATTTGGAATCCAGAACCAGAATTCTAGGTCCATTTACATCATTCACTGAAATCTTCCTCTTCTGTATTTAAAAAAAAAAAAAAAAATTCTTCAAATCTCACAGTCTTAATGACCTCAGATATCATGCAGTCTGACCCAAAGGGAATCACCACTTTCTAGCACAATAGGCTTAGGTTTCTCGAAATCTCCTGCTAGCCTCTCAGTGCTCCGGCGTCTGGCTCGTGAATACACCGCTTTCGGAATCTTTTTCAGATCTTGCACCCCAGAATTGACAGCTCTGACTACTCTCTCTTTTCCGCCTCTCCCACGCCCTGTATGGGGAGAGTTGTACTTGTTTACATCATGTTCTCTCCCTCCTCTAAGTTCCCTGAAGGCAGGAGCTGTCTTACTTATTTTTTTAAGTATCTCAGTGCTTTGCACAGTTCCTGGTTCTCAATAAATACTTATTCCATAAAAGAATTGCTCCACTGCTTGGAGCCTCAATGCCCTGCGTCACACGAACACATCCTGACTTAGCTTCTCTCTGAAATATTTGGGTTCTTTTTTTTATTTTTTAGTTGTTAATTTTTGGCTGCATTGGGTCTTCGTTGCTGCGCGCGGGCTTTCTCTAGTTGCGGCGAGCGGGGGCTACTCTTCGTTGTGGCGCGCTGGCTTCTCACTGCGGTGGCTTCTCTTGTGGCGGAGCACGGGCTCTAGGTACACAGGCTTCAGTAGTTGTGGCTCGCGGGCTCTAGAGCGCAGGCTCAGTAGTTGTGGTGCACGGGCTTAGCTGCTCTGCGGCATGTGGGATCTTCCCAGACCAGGGCTCGAACCTGTGTCCCCTGCATTGGCAGGTGGATTCTTAACCACTGCGCCACCAGGGAAGCCCCAATATTTGGGTTCTTGATGGGACGTTTTCTTCCCTCTCTCGTGATTTCTGATTCTGATTCCAGAGACAACCAGCATCAGCAACATAGCCTCAAAATATTACATTGAACCATATAAATTTTTTAATATTCGATTGACCCACAAAAGCGGTAATTTCACAGAGAGTAAAAGTCAATAGAATTGTGAAATACTGAATTTCTTAAATTATGATTTTAACATTCGTCTGTTACTAAGTGATCAAAAATTAATAGTGATGCTGAACAGCATGATTAAGACACTGTATAAAATTCACATATTTAGAACTTTATCTCAACTCTTAGATAATTTGCATTCTTTTCAAGTCTTTGAGGAATATTTCTAAAAATTGAGCACACACTAGACCATAAAGGACATCTCAAAAAACATCAAAGAAGTGAGAGAGTGGCATTGACATATATACACTACCAAATGTAAAATAGATAGCTAGTGGGAAGCAGCTGCACAGCACAGGGAGATCAGCTCAGCGCTTTGCAACCACCTACAGGGGTGGAATAGGGAGGGTGGGAGGGAGACACAAGAGGAAGGGGATATGGGGATATATGTGTACGTATAGCTGATGCACCCTGTTATACAGCAGAAACTAACACACCATTGTAAAGCAATTATACTCCAATAAAGATGTTAAAAAAATCAAAGAATCAATGAAACATATGTACTATAGTCTCTGCCACAATACAATAAAGTGAGAACTCAATTCTCTGCCACCAAAAAAAAGCCAAAAATACTCTTGCATATTTGGAAACTAAAAATGGTCCTTTTGATACATTATGTATGCATGGGTCAAAGAGGAAATTGTGATAGAAATTAGAAATAATGCCAAGCTGCTTTGTCACGATCTGATTTCTCCCATTTTATTCAGTCAGTGTGATTTAACATCTGATAGCGTCAGCAAAGCTAGTACAGCAGGCCTCAGCAACGAAAAAAAAAAAAAAAAAAAGCCTGGTTTTTCGTGGGAAAAACTATAAAGTCTTAATTAAATGGCTTATTTATTTCACCCATTTGTCCATACATTTTGTGCCTAGATTTTATTCAGGATTTCCTCCATCTGACTCCCCAGGGCTGATATAAGAAGAGCCTCTGCCATCAGAGGTGAAAAGCCAGTCCACAGGAGCATGATTGCCAGTACTGAGAACTTCCTGTGTGGCCCCAAGGTGGCCATCATCCAAGGCTCTTCTGGGAAAACCTGCAAACTGTGGACGGCGGAGGGAACACCCCTCGGAATATTTGGAGAGAAAACCAAATGGCATCTCAAAATACCAGCGGCTTGCCTTTACCACAGTAGAGTCCTCGACCCATAATCTCACATCTAGATGAAGCTGGTAGGCAATCCTGTTGAAATAGGCATCTCCCCTACTCCTGGATGTGGGCAGATCTGATCGCATCTCTTTCCAGTTCCAAGTCAATGGAAGCACAAGAATAAGCCATCGTTTAGAACAACCTATGCTTCCCAATCAGGGCAATCCACCCAAGAGCAGGGGGATGTATTTTGCTCCACTGCTCATTCCCCTGTCCAAGTAAAACACTTCCCCAACGTCATGTGCATTAGAGCACAAAAGGAGAAAAAAACGCGCCAAGGTCAGCAAGAGCTAAAATCTCTTCTTTAGGACTCCAGTTCAAAAAGGCTTAGGAATTCCATCGGCAGCATCATAATGTGTTCTTCTTCCAAAGAAGTCCAGTGTCCCGGAACCAGGGTCTAGGATGCCAGAGAAAGGATGGAGAGGAATCCTCATGAAGCCTGGGATTTTGTATAAGGGCAAAGGCTAAGAAGTAGGAAGCCAAGAGTGAAATCCTGTCCACACTGTTGAATCTGAACGCCATCCGAAGAATGTCCCACTTCACTAATTGGAAGGTCTCCCAAGTAAGCAGAAGCTCGATGCCCTATGACAATGTCAGGTAATCAGCTCAAATCTCTCTTCCTTTATGTCACTGAGGACCGTCTCTGGGTGTTGGTAGCAGAGCCTTCCTTAAGCAGAGGGTTTGACCAACCTGTCAGCTAGGATTTTAGCAACATGGATGAGAAAACCACTTTTTTAAAAGTGGATGTCTTTGTGGTATGGTAGAGGGGATATGGACATTTTTCTTTCTGTATTAATCTCCTTTAGAGTTATTATAGTAAAAATGATTTAACAAGTAAAAGTCATTGTATTAGACGGAATGCATTCACCACCTTTAATGTGACTCAATGGGGCTCAAGAGACATGGGTCCAGTGTAGAGGATCCATCTTGTAAGAAAGTCAAGGAGAGAGCACCGAAATGTCCACAGAGCACAGGGCTGTGGGAAAAATGAAGCTCGCGCCGGTTTATCACTAGTCTGTTACTCTGGAGTTTCCATTTCTCCTGACGGCCAAGAAAAATAAAAATTGCCAATTAAGCGTAACTTATTCTGTTCTTCGAAACAGTTCACTGTGACATTAACTCAGCCTCGTTTGGATAAATCCAGAGTCAGCTCACAGGCTGTTCCTCCCCTCTATCAAGGGGTCATTTCTCCCACTCCTTGCCAGCAAGGACCCGGGTGCAGAGGGAGGTGACAGGCATCCTCGGAGTCCTTGGCTATGGACCTGTCTTGTCTCTAAATGTCCTGGGCTGGTGTTTACTCAGGTGTGGCTGATATTGCTGCCCCTCGTGGTGTCCTGCTGGCATCTGCTGCTGCAGCCCACGGTCCCTGGGGTCCCTCAAATCACCAGGTCCCTATGCGTTGCGGCCTCCTGCTTCCTTGCCCTGAACACAGGTCTGTGCCAGGACTACCGCTCTCAACACCTCGGCCACCTGTCACCGGGGCCACGAGGAGCCCAGCGCCCTGGCTGTTCTGCCACCTCCAAACCCTGGCAGACACACTGGGAGCGCATGGTGGACTCTGCCCCGCACCTTCCGGGGTTTCTGTGGGGGCTTCTAATGCCTCATCACCCCCTACTTTTGCTTAAACCAGGTTGGGGTCAGGGGGCGCTGAGGGAGGAGACAGTCACTTCTCGGTGGCCGAGCTGTGATCAGCATCCTAGCTTTCCCCTCAGGATCGCCCTCCTGTGGCCACGGTCTCCACGTCCTCTTCCTGTCCTGTGGACACTTCCCCGAAGGCATTTCCTCTGCCTGCTCTGCACTATGGCTTTGACCCTCCTTGGTCTAACCTGGCTCTTTATGTGTTAGAGGAAACCTTTTGGAATTTAGAAAACCCTTTCACAAAGCCTGGCTTCTACCTCGCTGTGGATCCGAAATGCCATCGGGCGATGAGGATCTTAAAATTGACTTCATCTTTGCTTTCTGCCTTAATAATCCTAATTTTCTCCAGGACAGTGGAATGTCCTGAGGACACAGGACAAACCAAAGCGGCTTTACAAAGTTATGGGAGAGGTATAGGGGAACAGCAAGAAACAGCACGTTGCCCGGGACTAGTAACGATGTAATCATTACCACCTATAGGTCCAAGACCTGAGAGTCTGAGGGGAGTGTTCTCCAAACCCAGATGGAGAAAGTGTGTAAAAAGAACCAGTATCCTTGGGTTGGGATCTTCTCAGGCTCAAGGCAACTTCTCAGGGAAGGAACCAGACAGGAATAAATACTGGCATCGTTACCCTCCCTTCTTTTGATTCCCCACCCACCCCCCTCACTGGAGCATCCCATTGGCCAAACCTAACTGGACACCAGAGGCTGGGGTTCCACCGATAGAACCCAAGTGGTCAGCTCCAAGACAGAGAAGGGCAGAGAGTGGATGTGATGGACAAGATCCAGCCTGAAAGCTTCTCCCTGAAAGGGGAGTGGGGACTGGATCAAGTACAAGGGTGTACAAAAAAGAAAACAGTATTGGTATTTTTCAAAACTATGATATCTCTATAACGTATGTCTGTCTTACCCATAGTTCAACTTCTATCAGTGTCCACCTAAGTATGTATTACAATCAGATGGCTATTAGTTTGCAAAGTGCTCTGATGGTGACGACAACAGCTAGCCCTGAGTGCTGTCTGTACGCCAAGCACCGTGGGAAAACTTGCTGTTGATGCTCTTTCATCCTCAAAAGAAACTTCTGGGGTAAGCTTTATTATTAACATCTCCATTTTACAGATGGGGAAAGCAAGATTAAAAGAGTTAAAGAATTTGCCCAAGGTCATACAAGCTAGCCAAGGGTGCATATAAAATATAAGACCAGGCTCTCTAAGAGGGGCAGGGAGCAGGGAAGGACACATGGTACCTTACCATCAGCTTCTAAGTCACAGCTGATGGTCGCCATCTGGAATGGTGGGGGCCCATGTCACCAGATGGTTTTTCGAGAGAAGTTTGTAATCCACAATGCGTAGAAAAGGTCCCCATTTTTTAACTTACTTGTTCAATTTACAGTTTTCATTCAAACTGAAATAATGGCTGATTTTAATTATACAATCAGGATGTCCAGTGTGCAGCTTCTGTTAGACTGGAATGGAGAGCCCTACCCCAGCACCCCTGCATACAAGGCTGTGATGCTTGTCAACAGCCTTTACAGAGCTACAAACCAGGAATGTTTGTTTCCTGTCCAGTTGACAACCATTGTGTTTGTAAGTCTGATAATAATATGTGTGGTAACCAGTATGAATTAAGTCCCATGCTAAGAACTTCACATATGTCATCTCATCTCATCTTTACAACTACTCTGCAATTTACATATATCTCATTACCCACGTCTTCCAGATGAAAACACAGGGTTCAAAAATGTTGTCAGAAATACTGTATGATATCACTTATACGTGGAATCTAAAAAATACAACAAACTAGTGAATATAAAAAAACAAGGCGCAGACTCAGAGATACAGAGAACAAACTAGTGGTTACCAGTGGGGAGCGGGAAGGAGGGAGGGGCAAGATAGGGGTAGGAGACTAAGAGGTACGAATTATTAGGTATAAAATAAGCTACCAGGATATACTGTACAACAAGGGGAATATAGCCAATATCTTATAATCACTATAAATGGAGTATAACTTTTAAAAATTGTGAATCACTATTTAGTACTCCTGTAACTTATATAGTATTGTACAGCAACTGTACTTCAATTTTTAAAAACTTTAAGTCACAAGCTAGAAGACAGTAGAGCTAAGGACCCAAACCCAGGCCTCTCTGACCCCCAAATTAAGCTTTTTCTACCAAAACTAGAAGACTTTCCCCTGCACACCTCTGAGATCCTAGGTACACAAACCAGAAACCCACTGGGAAAAGCTTTTCTTCCAAGTCAGCTACCTGTGATAACCTCAGGTTAATGCATTTTGCAGTGTAGGCTGGTCAACAACCATCCAAACACTATGCTTCCTAAAAGCACCACGGACACCTTTAGAACACCAAACAGGAAAAGAGATAAGCAAAGCAAAGCGTAGGACTGCCTGTACTTGGAAGTGGGCAGGCTGGTGGAAGAACAGAGTCTGCTGAAAATTAATAGGAAGGCAGAGACGTAGCTGAAGAAACGTTAAGAGGTGCCTCCGTTTCCACCCCCCCCCCTTTTTTTTTTCAATACCTGATGTACAGAGAAAAGGTCATTTTTAAAGAGTAGCTTAAAAAAATGGGTTCCCCTTGCTGGAACTGAAAGGATAACATTAAATAAGTAGATTGTATCACTCCCTAGGCATGGTTTCCAAGCCCTAAGTATTAATACTTGCTTCTCTACATCGTAATTCACCTCCTCCTTTCTGGATGTTTCGGCCATCCGTCTCGGCACAAACAGCTCTCGGACTCTCTGCACCCACACCTCATCCAGCACTTTTTTTCCAATACAGGAATAAAGTCCAGCCAGACTTTGCAAAGGAGAAAATCCGCGGTTACGTATTTCCATATGCGATGTTGGTCACTAGATTTATTGCCAACCCTTGAATCATCTCTGATTTCCCCGTCTCAAGTTCCATCACACGTTCTTCCAAATGTTTCCATTGTTACTTCTACAGTTAAAATGATAAATTATAAAGTTTGTCCTTTCAGGAGACGTATAGCTAAGAGACCTTTCTACACGGAGCTTAGTAACAGAACTGCCCACTCAATATGTTTGGAACGGATTTCTGTTCCCCACCTTCCCACAAAACAGCCCTGCCCTTGGATCTTTCTCCTTTTTGTAAATAGCACCATCAACTGCCCTGTTGCTAAGGTCAAAACACCACCAGAGGGCTTCCCTGGTGGCGCAGTGGTTGAGAGTCCGCCTGCCGATGATGCAGGGGACGCGGGTTCGTGCCCCGGTCCGGGAAGATCCCACGTGCCGCGGAGCGGCTGGGCCCGTGAGCCGTGGCCGCTGAGCCTGCGCGTCCGGAGCCTGTGCTCCGCAGCGGGAGAGGCCACGACGGTGAGAGGCCCGCGTACCGCCAAAAAAAAAAAAAAAAAAAAAAAAACACCACCAGATCCCTTGAGTTCTAGAGTCTTCCCCTCCCTCCCCTGCTCTGGCTGATGCATCAGCAAGTCCTGTCAGGTCTAACCTCCAGAACCTCTGGATCCTACCCTTCGACCTCCGTCTCCAAGGATGCCACGCCAAAGTGTGCTGCGTCACCGCTACCTGGACTGACACAAGGCCCCTCCCACCCGGCGCCTCCGCGGCATCCCTCCCCTCTCCAATCTGTCCTCCTCAATTTCGCCCGCCTAATCCTCGTAAGAGGCAAATCCAAGCCTGGCATTTTCTCCTACCGTTCTGTGGCTTCTAGAATAAAATCTAAAATCCTGAGCGTTCCCCAGGAGGCCCTGCCTGCCCTGGCCCTGCTCCAGCCTCATCGCTCCCCACTTTCCCTTTCTCCATCTATTCCAACCACCCTGGCTTGTTTTCTCTTCCTCAAATGTTGCAAACCCTTGACTGTCTCAAGGCCTTTACACAGCTGTTTCCTCTGCCTGGAATACTCATCTCCCAGCTTCTATCTGACTGGCTTGTTCTGATCCTTCAGGCCTCAGATCCAAATCCGCTTGCCCAAAGAGCCAGACCACCCAATTCAAAAGGTGGTCCTTGACAATTACACTCTCTCTGTCCCTTGCTTATGCCCCTTCTAGCACTTTCACAAAGGACAATTACTTTACGTATTTAGTCACTGACGCGCTTGTCTCCACTCTACCCCTAACACCTAGCATAGAGTCTGGGGCATCACAGGAAACAGAAAACGAGTGTTGAACAAATGGAGCCCCAGGCGCCGTCCTACAGTTGCCACGAAGCCCACGCCAGAGTCACAGTGGAAGAAGCCATGTCACTGCCTTGTGTGTGAAAGCAAACAGCCAGTTCAACTTATTAAAAAAATATGCTTTCAGTTAACATCACAGAAGACATTTTCTAACCGATTACAATGAGTTAGGGAGCGAGATGCAAAGAAAGTAAACACATTTAATTTAAAACAGATGGGAAGTGGTCCGTTCCTCCACGGGTGACTTGATGTAGGGCCCCTTAGAAGGTCTCCTCTTCTTTCCAACATTTTATGAGCATAATTTTTACATGACAGAATGTGCTCTGGGAGGGGGGGCCATCCCCACCCCTCAGCGGTCACTCGATGGCCCATTTCGGCTTGACAAGGAAAGGCTCAATTGAGTCCTGTGGGCCACACTCATTTGCATATCTGCCTGGGTCCTATAAATGGTCCCACGCAGCTACAACTTTATAAACAAGCATTCCTGGCTGAAGGGAACTCTCCTCCATCCTTGAATAGGGCACTAGAGACCCGTACAATAGCATCTTTATTGAGTGTAGATTTCCTTAATGTGCCAAGATCTGCCTTGGGTGATCGGTTCAAATGTTACAACTCGCTCGCAAAGCTGGAGGTTTCTGATGATCAGACACAGAGCAGATGTTCTTCTCAGTTCAAGAATGTTGTTTTTCTTAAAAAAAAAAAAAAACTGCCCGGCTACTCACAACGCTGCAGCACACAAACTGCTGAAGTTGCATCTTTGGAGAGGAGCAAAAGAACCACCATAAGTGAATAGAGGCTTCAGAAACCGCAACGTCAGAAACCAAGTTCAAACTCATCAGAGAAAAACCATGCACTTTTTTTTATGCGGTATGGAGAAAATTCCAGGTTCCTGTCCAAGCTCGATGAGGACGGTTCCATACGTGGTGTTAACGCAAGGCTCCCAGAGGGGCACTGTTATTTCTAAATCCTTAATGTTCTCTTCTAATTACCACCTCCAGGAGGCTGGGTTTCAGATTAAGTTTCTCTGGCTTTCAGGGAAGAGCTTAAGCTCAGCAGAGATGTCACCACTTAGTGCTTCCTCCGACGTGCTGACCACGAAATGCAAAGGCAAAATCATGTCCTGTCTTCTGAGCCCTTAGTGCAGCTGGACACTCTTGACAAATCCCAGAGACAACATTGGTACAAACACGACCTTGACTTTCTGCTCCTGACTGACCCTGGGTCAGTCCGCTGTGGATCTGCAGTGGAGTAATCGTGCCCACGACGCTCCCTTCCACGTAGTTAATATTTTGAATCTACTGTCTTTTATTCCGCTCTACCTATACCCAATACTTTGTCCTCTACCCAACCACCCTTCCATTCATCAACATGAATTGAGCGACTACCTCTAGCCAGATACAGTGCCACGTGCTCGGAGACACTGGTGAACAAACAGAGGCTAGGACCTCATGGAACGTAAAATCTAACAGTGGAGACAGACGTGAAGACAGACCACGGACTGCACTCTTGGTCATTACTAGAATGGAGATGCTTGAAAGGGGCTGGGGACCAGAGGGAGGGCAGGTCTACATCGATGGTTGGGACAATTCGTGGACCACACAGAAGAGCACGTGGCGATGAGGGGTCCCCAGTAGGGTGGGAGTAGAAAGGAGGGAAAGGCTTACATTCCCAGCAGAGTGAGAAACACAAGCTGAGTCACAGAAGCCTGAGGGCCCTGGGATGGTCCAGCACTTGGGGGAGTGGGGAGGGGATGAAGTGAGCAGGGTCAAATCAGGAAGGACCTTGTGGATCTTGCCAAGAGGGATAACTTGGAGGTTTGAGAGTCACTGAAGAACTGTGTTCAATACTCCCCCCAAATACTCTCTTTTTAATTGATATAATGGGAAATGGGGAAAACTGAAAGAGAGAACACAGTTTGACGTGCGGTATATTAATCCTACCCCATAAAAATGAAACGCTAGACCTTAGCTGTAGCCTGACCTCCTGTGTTTCATCCCTGTAAGAACTATTTTCTTTCATTCCTTCATTCATATGCATACACACACGCACACATATATACCTGTTCTCCAGTCGTCCTGCTACTTGAGGGATACTTTCACCCTTCTCTCGTTCTACTATATGCAAGAATAAGCTGACGGCATCAATTCATTTTCTTTCCAGATTACATAACCTTTTTAAAGATTTGTTTGATGGGGACCATTTTTAAAGTCTTTATTGAATTTGTTACAACATTGCTTCTGTTTTACGTTGTTTGGTTTTTTGGCCGCGAGGCATCTTAGCTCCCCGACCAGGGATCGAACCCGCGCCCCCTGCATGGGCAGGTGAAGCCTTAACCACTGGACCTCCGGGGAGGTCCCGTACAAAATTTTTCATGAAGTTAAGTGTTCCAGTTCACCTCCGTCCTCTTAATGACCACACGTCAGGCCACTTATTTAGGGGCAGTTGAATCCCTCGAGAGCGTCGCAGCTGATGGTGGGGTTTATGTGGAGAGCTCTCCGTGGGAGAAGGAAGGAGGACAAGGAGGGAGATCTGCCTGAAGCCCAGACCTCGCCTTACAGTCAGATGCTGCAGAAGGGGCAAGGGGCCCAGACCACGGACGACAAAACAAAGGAAACAGGGGCAACAAGGCTGCGGAGGAAGGCCCTTCTCCTGGCAAAACAGAACCACGAAAAGATGCCAAGGGTAAGGCCAGCTCAGGGCTGCAGACCCGGCCCATCCTGATGCACCTACAGGCATCCTTCCGTTTTGGGAAACGGGGCTCTGGGCCTGGAGGCTTCTGGGGCAAGGGTGGAGCTGACGTGATGGGACACAGTGAACAGGGCGGGAAATTAGGTTGTAAAACGCAAGTCTGCAGAGCTACTACTCTTCATGACTTAACGTCTGTCTCCAAAACTCTCATTTCCGTACTTAGGTAATATATCCAGGGTTGGACCGAAGACGGCTGCTCCCGGTGAGACCAAAGGCTATGCAGGCCAATTAGCTCAATAGCCACAGACTGTGTCCTGAGTCCCAGAGGGTCAGCCTCACCTTTTCAGGGAGAGAATTCGATACTGGCCAAGGACCCAGGATCCCTTACCCCATTCTTTGCCTTTACTTCTGCAGAGTTGGGCTCTTCCACAGGGGCTCAGTCTCTAAGCCCACAAAGCACACACCTGAGCCCCGGGCACACCCCGTCAGATAGGGAGTGGCCACCAGCCAGTGAGGTGTCTCTTCAAGAATGGGGAACGATCACTTAGTGCCAACGGTAGATGTCAGAGCAGGGGCAGCAGTGACTGAGCTGCAGCACAGGATGGCAACTGAGCTGACCGGAAGCAGGTCTCCTTCCTTCTCCTTTCGTAACGTCTCTCTCCTGTTCCCTCTCTCTCTCTGTGCCCTCTCCTCTGCCTCACCTCTTACCCAAGGACTGACTTTTCTCTCCCTGTGGCTCTCAAAGCCCTGATGTACCAACACAGGCTTAACACAGGGAGGGGCCTGCACTCACTGTGCCCAGAGCCGGGCAGGTCATCTTTGCATGTCCATCTCCTCTAGCCAAAGAAATCACACCTTTGGTAAAGACATCCACATAATGCTTCTGCTCTGAGTGCGCCTCACTAATAGAGGAGAGGAAGACAAGGGTGTGTTTTTTAAGGTGCAAAGTTATCTTTCGGCTTCCTTGACTAACTGGAAGATGCCACCCTCTCTGATCCTTTACGTGGAGCTGCCAGTTACTCCAAGTGCTAAACCAAGTGACAAGTTCCAGCTGCCAGAGCAAGGGTTACAGAAATTCTCTTAATTACCCCCAGAGCCCTATGCACACAGAATCAGAAAGGGTTCTTAGTTATGCAGACGCTGCTCACGTTCGGCACATCACTTTCTATTACCCTAAGTCTTCTTGGTTTCAGTCACATTGAGGCCAATGAAAACTGTGAAGCTATGAACCAGATAAGGCAGAGCTCAGAAAACGGGTCTCCTGCAAAGCCTGGTCCTACTCCCCAGGACTGAAACTAGTACTTGAGAAGCATTGCGAGGAAGGGGAAGAGGAGAGAAGAAATGCAGCAAAAGTAGAAGGAGAGAAAGAGGAGGTTCTTTATCTCGAAGCAAAGCAAGTGCAAATGCCAACAGAGTTCAGAATGAGCTGTCGACTTCAAAGGCACCAGAGACAGACGTGGGGCCTTCTCCTGTCTCCCAGCTCAGACGCCTTCTGAGGGTCTGCACATGAGCCCATAGTTTTCCCAGACACCTCCACACTGCTGTGTTGACTTTCTCCTACTCTTCCAACCTGACTAATTTATATTCCCCTCCAGCTCTGCTTAGAGATCAAAGCCGCCTTTGCTTTTTCACCTTAGTTTCATGCACCAACCATGGGTACAAAGTCAGCTAAGTGGCAAGGACTTTAGGGGGTGTGTAGGATACGAAAGGGGATTCGTTCTTTCATTCACTGAATATTTTTTGAGCACCCATTCTGCTCCAGGCACTGTCGCAGGTGCTGAAAATACCTGGGTGACTAAGACCAATAAAGATCATCCGAAACACTAATGCACAGTATGCATTTACGGACCCTGTTCCATTTTCCAACTCATCTCCAGCCTCACAGAGCAGTGTGGGGACAGGGTGGATTTGAACACCACTCCCATCCACTGATGGTTCCAACTGGGCCAAATAAAGGACCTCAGGGGAAGATCGGGGCTTGGTCCCTAAGCGAGCAGTGCTTTGGAAGCTTTGGAAACTATCGTGGGAGCCTGCAGTTCAGAATCCACAGTCTGCACCCATTTGAACCTGTCTGTTTCCTATTCTCCTCCCACTTGAAAGTGATTAGGATTTTCTTCCATTTGGGAGGTTTTACCCACTTCTGACCCTGAAAGGCTCAGGAAATTACAAAGCAAGTTTTCCAACAGATGCTTTTTCAGCGTCAGGCACTCCTACACAGCTGCTAATTTGCCCTCCCTACATCTTGCAAGCCTGACGCATACAAAAGAAGAGAGATGGGATCCGGATGGCCCTGCTTGCCTGTAGAATGGCCAGCTCCAAAGCCAGGTTGGTTTTCACTGCCTGGTTAGGCGCCCCTAAACCAGTGGGGATTCTGCCAGGCAAGATATCCTGGCAGGAAATACCCAAAGGCAGAAGATGTAAAGACCCACCACGGTGCAGTGGTGGGGAGAGACGCTGAGAGATTGAGAAATGTTTAAAAAGAAATGGGCTTGCTTGGAAATGTGCGGTTTCCACAGCAATTTTTGGAATCTCGGTGCAGAGAATAGCAGGGGTGACTGTATCTGAAGAATCCGCAGCCGCTCCCCAACCGGCAAGTCACGTGCCCTTGCGTATAACCCGTCTCTGCTCAAGGGTATCTGGGGAGATCTGGAAGATTGCAGATCAAAGGGAGAGTTTGCTCCAATTTCTCAGAGTCGGGGAAACATCTTTCAGACCAATATTGCACATTCTGCCTAAACATGCTCAAGACCAGATGGCTTAGCAGAGCGTGATTTGGTTTTCTCAGAAAAAAAACAGACGATTGAACAAGAAAGGAGAGTGGAGAGAGCAAAAGCTCAGAGAGAGCGAAGGGTCCATCCCTTACATGCTGTCTGGCTTTGTGCAACTCTTGCCAGACCTTGGTGCCATAGTTTTTCTTGGGCAAAATGGAGCTCATCATACTCAGATCCTCAAAGAATCACCACGTTCGGAGAGATCTTAAAGGTCATAGTCTGACCACTAAGAGCCTGACGCATAGTAGGGGCTGAATAACTCTTTGATTCATCGCTGAAGACACAGAGGAAAGGAAACAGCATGTGAATGTGTGCCGGGATCCTGTACCACATCCCTGCAAACGGTGGCTCCATCTAGGCTTCAGTGTCACCAGCGATGGGACCATCTACTGAGATGGGCCACTCTGTCTTTGGTGGCTGTGGCTGTTAGCATTGTGTCCAAACCCCAAGCCAAACCTGCCTGCCTGTAGCTTCCTTCATTGGTTCTAATTCCACCCTCTGGGGCTGGTCAGATGAGTCTGCTCCCTCTTCTACAGGGCAGCCTTCAGATATTTGAAAGTAACGGCCATGACCCCCACTGGATTAATTCCTCTTCCGTCTAATAATGCCCACCTCTTCCAGTCACGCCCCAAAGAACGAAGAGAGTTAGGGTTTTCGTTTTCCGCACCATCCTCCTCACTCTCCTCTGAGTGAGCTACGGTTTGTCCAGGTGGCCTTGAGCTGAATTCGAGGATTCAGCTGTGATGGGACCAGGAAGAGAAAAGTGGGTCCAGCTCCTGTGACTGCTGATGCAGGGGGTGGCCTTGCTGGCATGTATGCTGGCTACACTCCACTCATCTTACCCCAGACCTGCATATATTTTTTAGACAGACACTCAGATAAGGAGGCTCAGAGGCAGAGAGCAACTCCTTCTTGGGTCTTCTCTGCCTCAGGCAAAATTAGACACATCAGGTCCAATGGGTGATTTGCTATCCTGGTCAAATCTGTTTAGACCACCCCATTCCCCATCCCACGCCATGATCCAAACTTCCCATGAGTCAGTACTGAGGGAAAGGGGCATATGCCCATCCCTCCTCTTCTCACTGATTGCATCAGTATTAAGGGATCCTTAAATTATAACAAAGACGTTGAATTTTTCCGTGCACATGCTAACACTGGTCAGTTTGCCAAGTATTCTCCAATACCTAGGGATAAACCTCATGAAGTAGGTGTGTATATCAGACAGAATAGCATCTGACCTGAAGAAATGAAAAGAAAACTTTCCACCAACACAAAGAAGATTGTATTTTCCCCAAGTGACAAGATGTCCAGAGGAAGGCTGGGAGGGCTAGTAGGGAGCCCCATGATAGCGTCAGAGACCCAAGCCGTTCATCACTTTCTGCTTCTCCTCATCCTCCCGAGATGGCTCTCTCCTATGCTGGCTTGAAAAGCCAAAGGAGATGCTGAGTATAACAGTAGGTGTCCAGCAAGCAGCAGCTGCTATAGTTGTTTTAGAATTTTTGAGCATATACTACATGGCAGGCCCCATGTTCGGAGCTGGGGATTCAGAAAATAATAACACAAACCTGGTTCTGAAAGAAATCCTAGCATTTCTCTAATACTAAAAATGCTTCCCCCACCCCCAGTTCAAAAGTTGTCAAATAGCGATAAAGCTTTAATCCAATGAAATTTGACTTTTTGATATAAAGACTCAGAGTTTTCTTGGCTCAGTGAAGCCACGTCAAAAATAAAAAGTACTGACTCCACTCAAGTGCCGTAATCCACAGGATTATCATTTCCACCCTTAAAAGCCCCCTTGCTTGACTGCTAAATTATAGTCAGAGGAGCAAACTTAACTTTGGCTGTACATGTCTGAATCATCTGTAGGGCCTGTCCAGGGTCCCACCTGCCAAAACTCAGATGGATACGGCCTGGGGTGCACCCTTGCATTGGAATTTTTTAAAGCCCCCAGAAGTTCCCAACACCCCCGCCCCCAGGGATGAGAACCGCTGCTGTCGCCAAAGCTTGATCTTTTCCCAATGGTGTGAAAGCGAAATTCCCCTTAAAGAGATGGGCAGAAGACCTAAATGGACATTTCTCCAAAGAAGACATACAGATTGCCCACAAATACATGAAAAGATGCTCAACATCCCTAATCACTAGAGAAATGCAAATCGAAAGCACAGTGAGGTATCACCTCACACCGGTCAGGATGGCCATCATCAAAAAATCTACAAACAATAAATGCTGGAGAGGATGTGGAGAAAAGGGAACCCCCCTGCGCGTTGGTGGGAATGTAAATTGATACAGCCACTACGGAGAACAGTATGGAGGTTCTTTAAAAAACTAAAAATAGAACTACCATAGGACCCAGCAATCCCACTACTGGGCCTATACCCTGAGAAAACCATAATTCAAAAAGACACATGTACCCCAATGTTCATTGCAGCACTATTTACAATAGCCAAGACATGGAAGCAATCTAAATGTCCATTGACGGACGAATGGATAAAGAAGATGTGGCACATATATACAATGGAATATTACTCAGCCATAAAAAGGAATGAAGCTGAGTTATTTGTAGTGAGGTGGATGGACCTAGAGTCTGTCCTACAGAGTGGAGTAAGTCAGAAAGAGAAAAACAAATACCATATGCTAACACATATATATGGAATCTAGAAAAATGGTTCTGAAGAATTTAGGGGCAGGATAGGAATAAAGACGCAGAGGTAGAGAATGGACTTGAGGACACAGGGAGAGGGAAAGGTAAGCTGGGACGAAGTGAGAGACTAGCAATGACATGTACACACTACCAAATGTAAAATAGCTAGCTAGTGGGAAGCAGCCACATAGCACAGGGAGATCAGCTCGGTGCTTTGTGACCACCTAGAGGGGTGGGATGGGGAGGGTGGGAGGGAGACACAAGAGGGAGGGGGTATGGGGATATATGTATACGTATAGCTGATCCACTTTGCTGTACAGCAGAAACTAACACACCATTGTAAAGCAATTATACTCCAATAAAGATGTATAAAAAAATAATAAAGCCTACGACTGTTCCATGGTCGTTTCCAGGCTGGCACAAGACCCTAAGCAATAATCTGCCATAATAAAGAAGATCTTTCTACTCAGCCACAGAAAAGAACAAATAATGCCATTGGCAGCAACATGGCTGGACCTAGAGATGATCATACTAGGTGAAGTAACTCAGACAGAGAAAGACAAACATCATAGGATATCACTCATATGTGGTATCTAATTTCAAAAAAGAGAGAGATACAAGTGAACTTAGTTACAAAACAGAAATAGAGTCCCAGACTTTGAAAACAAGCTCACTGTTACCAAAGAGGGAAATGGGGCAGCGGGGTGGGGAGGGAAAAATCTGGAGGGATAAATCCATATATAAGATAGATACCCATCAAGGACCTACTGTATAGCACAGGGAACTCTACTCAATGTTCTGTGATAACCTACTTGAGAAAATAAGCTGAAAAAGAATGAATATATGTAGAACTGAATCACTTTCCTGCACACCTGCAACTAACATGACATTGTAAATCAACTCTCTACTCCAGTAAAATTTAGATTAAAACAATAATAATAATCAGCCATAGAGGTGGGTAGTGAGTCAAGGTCCCACAGTGAGTGGCAGAGTCACAATTAGAGCTTGTGCCCTGACCCTCCATCCACTGTGTCACAGCCCCCGGGACCATGGAGGGATGGCCCTTTGATCTGCATCCTGAGGCCACAGAAAATTAAGAAAGGTACCTGGGAGTCCAACTCACGAACAAGAGGCATGAGCAAGAGTGCCTCTTCTAGAAAGCCCACCCCGCACCTTGTCTTGCTGTGAGCCCGTGACGCTCAGTAACCACATGCTACCTGGGCTTCTCACCGCACGTGCACGTGGCCCACCTGCCCCAGAAGGGCTCTTTCCGGCACTTCATGGACATGAAGGCAGAGAAGAGGCTGGCCGGCCGCAAGGAGCATTGCAGTCGCTTTGGAGATATCAGCATGCACAAGTGCTCTCAGTTTGGGCAGATCTTCTGCCCTTTCCAGGCCCTTGCCACCACAGTAAGCAAGCTTTTCTTCTGTACAGGGTTGTAAAGTCTTTTAGTGAGAACCTGGACAAAGCCTAGTTCTTTCTTCTTTTGAGGGATGCATTAGTCAGTTCTGGCCACAAAAGTGCTGAGTAACAAATCACCCTAAAACTCAGTGGCTTACAACGGCAAACATCTATGCTTCTCCCTTGCTAGCTTGCAGGGAAATAACATTCGTTCCACTTTTGTTCACTGCAAGCTCGCAGGGTGGGAGGAAAGAACTGAGAACAATAATCCCAGCTACCTCAAGACTAAATCCAGTGTACCTGAGGGTCGGTGACCTGAGGTTTAGGGGAAGAGCTGAAGGCGGATGGCCGCAGCGGTGTTCAGTAACATGGCCATTTCCAGAGGAGGAAGAAGTCAGGGGAAAGGGGGCATTTTTGTGATAAAGGACGATGGTTCTGGTTCCTATCCTTCTTTCTCACCTGTTACCTTCTGGACCCAGGTCAGTTCAAGTGGGACTATTCCAAAATGCACTTCCCTGAAAGGATTACTATCGTTGGGGTACTTTCTAGAGATACATTCTTACCATTCTAAAATTTGACTCACTTGGGAAGTATGAATCACTCGGGAAGCTTGATGAAAATGTAGAGCCCCAGGCTTGTAGCATACAAGGGGGGTGTTGGGTGGGGCCTTGGAATTTCCTTTCTTACCAAATTCTCTATTCCCCACATTGATGCATCATTATTCAGCAGGGCTTCCCAACCTTGCTCACTTCTTGGGCGCCCCTAAGGCTGAAGGGGGCCAGTATGTCAGGCCACCTGTAACCCATTCACAGCTCCACAGCATACACTGGAACCCAGGTCAGAAACTTTCACCCGTTGGTAGTTCTCACTCTTTTCTGAACTTCACAGTCACCTGGGTAATTAGCCATGCTACTCCCCAGGCCTCCCCCAGACCAACGAAATCAGAAGCTCTGGGCGTGAGTTCCAGGCACCGGCATGTTTTAAAGCTCCACTGGTAGGGTGACCAGTTCATCCCAGTTTTCCGAGGACCGACTTACTTTTCCTGGGACTTTCCATCTTTAGGCACTAAAAGTCCTGGGTTTAAAACTGAATATCTCAAGTCCCTGGAACTCATGCAAACCAGATGGTTGGTCACCCTGTCCACACATGATTCTGATGCGAAGCCATGTTTGAGAACAGCTGCTCTCTGAACCTCCTGGAACCCAGCCCAGTTCCTCGTATCACAGGTCACTGCTGTCCATCTCCCTATTCACTGCCCGGCATCACCTATGCAGGGGCCCAGTGCCCAGAGCCCAGCACTCTGGAGCATCCAAGAATGGAATTTCAACCCTACCCTCAAGGAGCTTTTACTCTGCTAGGCAAACTGAGCCACGTGCTACAAACTCAAACATAATGGAATGATCATAACAGCAGCAGCACAAATTGATAGACCCAGAAGGAGATGAGGGTAATCCAAATTGGAAATGCTTTCTGCTAGATCCAGCCCCCTAAGGTCTTGCTGAAGGACGGTATCTCCAGATAGGGATGCCCTCTCAACGCACAGGGCCACCTGGGGAGAGCAAATCTCCCAGGAACTGGAAACAGTAGGATCCTTGCATGGAGTTCTTACTATGGGGCAAGTATAGTGCTAACGACTTCACAAAGCCTTGAGCCTCATGACCTTCATCGTGTTAACATCACCCTCATTTTATTGATGAGGAAATGAAAGATGAGACACGTTAAGGGACTTTCCCAAGACTGCAATTAGTCAGTGGTAGAGCCTGAACTTGAGCCTGCTGTGCTGGAGCAGGTACCCCCGTCCTCCATGCTCTACTTCTTTTTTCTTCTCTTTTTTTTAAATTGAAGTATGTATATACAATGGAACGCCACTCAGCCATAAGAAAGAATAAAATAATGCCATTTGCAGGAACATGGATGCAACTAGAGAGTATCATACTAAGTGAAGTTAAGTCAGAGAAAGACAAATACCATATGATATCACTTATATATGGAATCTAAAATATGACACAAATGAACATATCTGTGAAACAGAAACAGACTCACAGACGTAGAGAACAGACTTGCCAAGCGGCGGGGGGTGGGGGAGGGGTGGTTTGGAGAGGGATGGACTGGGAGTTTGGGGTTAGTAGATGCAAACTATTACATTTAGAATGGAGAAACAAGAAGGTCCTACTGCATAGCACAGGGAACTCTATTTCATTGCCATTCTTCTCTGCCGATAGGAGATGCAAAGACTGGTTTTCTCCAAAGACCTGCCCATAAGTCCGCACATGCAGAGACTGGGCGTTTCGTGCACCACCGAAGGGAATCTTCAGGATTTATCCTTGTCTTCTACAGAGCTAGGCTTGGGAAAGGACACCAACAACCATGAGAAGGTGAAAACACCTTTATTCCCCCCAATAGTCAAAGCAACAAAATCCAAAGACACGACATAATAAAAATTGCAAAACTGCATTCTGGCCTCTCGCTGCAAGGCTTCAGGTTAAACCAGTTAATATTCCCAGGATTCGAGGATACTGAGATGTTCTCTAACCTGACTTGAATTCCACCAACACATCTCCATGTGAACATTTGGGGAAAGGTGAAACCCTCAGGAACTGCAATGCCCAATGAGAACGGGATCCTCCATGAGTACACTTTTCTCAGAAGTCTGAAGATGCAGGGGAGGGGATGGTTACAGTTCAATGAATCAAGGGCTACACTCTTTCCATCCTTCTGGTCTACCATCACCAGCATGTTGCATGGTGACCTCAGGGTTAGCTCTTCACGGTCACAAAACAGTTGGCACCGCACCAAACACCACATCCTCGCCAGGAGCACATCGAACACTGGAAGGCTGAAGTTTCTCCCCACGTTACACACACACACACACACACACACACACACACACACACACATCCAGAAGGAGAACCTCTCCCAGGAACCACTCGGCAGATTTCCCAGCAATTCTCCTAGGATGTGGTTTGCCTGTACCATAACCACAAGGGGAGCTGGGAAGACCAGTATTGGGTATTCACGTGGGGGTGGGGGTGGGGGGGTGGGGGGAGTTCTACCATCAGGAAAAAAACGTAGGAAAACGGCTGGTAGGAAGCAATGTCTGCCACCGTGGGACACTCTCTGGTTTGCAGCTCAAACCACTAGAGTGAGAAATTTTAATTTACGCTGAGTGAAAACCTATCTTCTTATAATTTCTAAGCGTCCGTCCTAAGGTTGCTGCTCCACCTTGCATAGCTTTCTTTTTTTTATTTTAAAAGCATTATATGCTTATAATTAAAGTTACTCAAAAGTATAGGCAAGAAAATAACAATTACCCAAATCACACCACTGAAAGACAACTAAGAACTTTTCTGCATCCGGGAACTTTTAGACTGCTTCTCAATCTTTTGTTTTTATTGCTCTTTGGGCCTGGATTGTTTTCCGTAGTTTTGACTGCATTGTTTTTTGCCACCGTGGCCCAACACCTCTCAGAGGGTCACTGGGCCCACTTTTGGGTCCCCTCCCAGGTGGCTGTAGGTTAACAAAGTCATGGCGCACGTATTACAGCTCTGTCCCCAGGCAGGTGGTCTATCCTTTCCTTGCTTTGAACTTTTGAACATACTGAACAACCTGCACCCCCCCCCCCAAAAAAAACAACAAAAACAAGACCTAGCCCTTCTTTATTTTTAATCCTTAACCTTTTTCGCTGATTCACGGAGGGCTTAATTTTTTAACATCAGCCTGTTTATTTCTGAGCTATAGGAAAGGCACAGACACCATGGTCCCCTCCTTTCTGGCACATGTCCTCTTTCAGTCTAGGGTACACGGCTCCCTTTGCAGCGATGCTGATTAATTCAATTGTCTACTTGCTTTTCATCTTATTGCCATGACTCATGATGACACATCTCTCTTAAACCAGGGATTCCCACACTACCGCTCTTGGGCCAAACCTGACCCTCCTGGTTTAAGTACATAAAGTTTTATGAGAATGCAGACACACCCTCTTGTTTGCATATTTTCTACTGCGGCTTTGGGGCTACAACAGCAGAATTGACTCTTAGTTACAAGAGACTCCATGGCCCGAAAAGCTGAAAATATTCACTATCTGGCCCTTTACAGAGAAAGCCGCCTGCTCTTTCTTAAGCCAAATTCCCCTTTACGATTTCTGACTAAGGAATTCTACCTATCTCCGCTTTATAAAATTTTCCTTGAAGTCAAAAGTCCATGACTATGTCCATCGACCAGCAAAGGAAGTCAGGAAGGTATCCAGGTCCCTTCCTAGAAGGACCTGGGGTGGACAACTGTCCCCGTCCTACTCTACCTGCAGGCAGGCTAATTTGCCATCTGAAATAAGAAACCATCCAGTATATCTTGTGCATGACCTGGCAGTTCGTGGATAGGCTTCCATCTTTCTCTCCTTTTACTCCTAACCGTAAGCCACTCCTTCCCACCTGCTTCTATTTTCAGGCGGAGGGTTTCATGCCGAGACGCCGGCTCCACATGGGTGCCAGTGAGGGTTTAACCTCAGCACTACCCCACCTGGGCACTGTGTTTTCTTTTATGCAAGGTGTAGACTTCCACCCAGACCCAAGTAGAGGTCAAGTTCCAGACAATTACGATGGAAGACAGGAAAGCTTGAGAGCCCCAGAAGAGACTTCCCACACTTAAGACCACATGCACAGGCATCGAGAGGAAGAACTACCAGTGAAATTCACAGCTGACAATAAATCTGATTTACATACGCCTTTGCAGAAACCCATTCATACACAAAGCAAGATCTACACAGACAAAGCCTTCTTCTGCTCTAGGACTTGAGCAAGGCAGGACTCAGAGGTGAGAATAATAATAACTACATCAGCCAGCGTATCCTGAGTAATTACTGTGTTCCGGGCACTGCATTAAAAGCTTTTGTGGGTTTACCTCATTTAATCCACACTATTGCTCCACCAAATCAATCCACTATTATTAAGGATGAGACAGCTGGCCTTTCAAGAGATTATAACGTTATCAGCACATACCTACTCCCTCGCTCATTCAGATGCACCCTCCCAGGCTTGCCCCGTGCACAACAGCCTGATTAGCAATCACTTATATTCCACGCTTATTCAGAACCGCCACGCGTGTGCTTACCCGCTTCTGCCCTGTGGCTTATTTGTCCTCCGTTCCTTTCTGAGCTCTCTTGATAAAATAACCCGTGCGTGTGTCCATGGATTCATCTGTCCCCGGCTGCAGGCAACGTCCTTCCATTTGGGCTGCTGTTTCTGGAGCTGATGCATCCAAGCGAGGACATCCACCTCCTGGCAGCTGAAGGGGAGACGGCGTCCATGGCAGGAACCCGGAAGGGAGACGGTGGGCTCTGCAGTTGTGCCAGCTCCACGGGGGGCGGGGGGAGGCGGTCAGCAGGAGAGGAGGGGAGCGGCTGAGGCCTCCTGGCACCGCGAGCAGCTTGCAGCCGGTTCAGGGAGAGCTTTGCCACTTCGGACGGGACGAGCGTGGGCGTGATGCCTATGGGATGGTGAGGGGTCCGGTTCCCAGTGAAAAACCTCCGTGTGATTTTTCAGGCCTGACTGTCGGCAGTTGCAAGGCTTTCCCTGGCAGGTCTCAGGGGAGAGCTGTCCTCCCCACACCAGGCCGGGTGGCAGCCATGCAGACTCTGAGTGGAGTCGCAGACAAGGCCTCAGGCCCTTTGGGCCTGCTGTGCTTCTCACGCACTCATCCCTCAGTGTCTTTGGGAGCACTGGGTCCGGGACACCCCCCCCCCCACCGTGGATACCAAAATCTTCGGAGGCTCAATTCCCTTATTCAAAATGATGTAGTCTCTCTCCTTGCACCCTACACACATCCTTCTATATACTTTAAAGCATCTCTAGATTAATCATAACGCCTAATATAATGTCCACACTATGTAAACAGTTGCCAGTGGGGAGAGGGGAGGGTGCAAATTCAAGTTTTGTTTTTTTGGAACTTTCTGGAATTTTTTTTTCAACAGTTGGTTGAATCCCAGGATGAGGAATCCACAGATATGGTGGGCCAGCTGTATTTGCATTCCTAGCCCTGGCACCTTTTTGCCTAGGGGTCTTTATCTGAGGCCTCAGGAAGACAGACGCTGTCTTCAGGAGCCCGGCCTCCTTATGGGGTGAAAGATGAGGGAGAACCCTGCAGACCCTCTTCCCATCCCTGACTCAGCACACAGTACGCTTCCACTCCCGGCCTCCCCTGCCCCGCTCTGTCCCCCGGCCGTGACACAACCCCTCGCCTGTCTGATCCCCCTGACCCTCAATGTTCCAGGGTCAGGGTGGGGAATGGAACAGGAAAGGCGGCATTTTCTCTGGTTTCAGACTTTTGGTGGTACCGTCGCAGTAAGTGTTTGAAGGCTTCACTCTTTCATTTTTGACGTGCGTCCGAAATGGACTACTAGGCCACCTGGCGGCTCAGCATCCTCTCTCCAGCTCGCTGAGCTCCCGACAGACACGCCCTGGGGTCCTCATGAGTGAGAAGGAGATCATGGCAGGCCTGCCTCATGCCAGGGTCCCGCCTAGAAGGTGTCGAGTGCATGATGAGTTCACGACAGGAGCTGCATGGCTTTTTCCTTACCTTTTCCAAGGCTTGATTCTAAGTCTCACATCCAGACCTCTGCGCACGTGTGTGTGAGTGTCACGAATTCAGGAAAATTCATGCGACGCTCCCTCTCACCATCCAGGGAACTCCACCTTTCCCTCTGATGCGTACTTTTCCCCTGAAAGTAAAGAAATTCTCCTCCTGCCCTGAAGGGTAGAGGGCCCCCTCTTGCCGCCAGGTGTGCCAGCCTACCCGGGAGCCCTTGGGATGCGCAAAGGCTGGGACCCCCGCCCGGTGGAGGACAGCACAGGCAGCTGGCTGTTTACAACGAGGAAGCGAGACTGAAGCCCAAAGAAATGCGGTTGGTTCCATTTTTACGGAGTTTCAGGGGTGCCTTTTATTTGATGCTCTAGAAATGGATTTTCTTATTGTGTGTTAAGCTTCTCCATCTGCTTTGCCATTGTGACTGTGGATAAGTCACTGGATAAAGATGAGTCCTCAGAAGCCCTCCCAAATGCCCCAAGGTGGCAGGAAGGACAGGAGACCTGTGATGCTGATTGGTCTGGGCTGGGAGAGACTCATCCTGGAGGGAAGCTGCACAGCCACTAACCCAGAGAGAGGGCACTTCCCGTCCCCTGGGCGCCTGCAGGGGATTTGGGTCCTGAGGGTGACAGGTACAGGAGGGAGGCAGGGTCACTGGGGAATGAGGGGGAGCAAAGAAGGGGCCCCCTGCCCTCTGCCCCTGCATTCATGTCCCGAGCATCTCCCACTTGCCAGGCTCGTACAGGGGCCTGGGCATAAACAGCGGGCGGGACGATGTCCCTGCTCGCGTGAGGTCCTCAGTCCACTCTCCCCATCGCCCTGCTCAGTCCACTGCCCGCGCCCTCACCAGCCGGCTCTGTGGTCCTCCGATCCCCTCCGCCTGCCCTGCTGGAGTGCCGGTCCTGACCGTGGCAGCTCCCCCCATGGCTTGGCCTGAAGCAGTCTCTACTCTGTCCACTCAGGGTGGTGGCTGTGGAGGCGGGGAGCTCTGAGGTGATATCATGGCAGCTGGCAGGTGTCTGTCCCTCAGCCTCAGTCATCCATTGGGCAAATGTCTGCGTGAGTCCCTCCGATGTACCAGCACTGGGCAGGTGTTAGGGATACCCAGGGAGCAAGCCCGATGTGGTCTTTAACCCCAGCCCAGCCCAGAACCTAAAGGTTAGTGTGAAGAACAGACAAGCAAGTGGTTGCAATAAAAGATGATATGGGAGTGATCTCTACTGGGAAACACGGGACTCCATGGGGCCACATTGGCAGAGGACTTGGCTTTACCTGGGGAATCAAAGAAGACTTTGCTGAGGAAGTGATAGCTCCACTGAGATGGGGGCGAGTCAACCAGAGAGCAGGCGTCTTCCAGGCATGAGGAACAGCACATAGGAAGTCCCAGTGGTGAGTGAGCACAATGCTCTCAGGAAACTGAAAGGGGCCCACGTGGCTGGAGTGGGAGACTGTGTAGGGAGAGGCACCAGGTGCCGGGGCAGGGGTTCCTCAGACATCAGGGCAAAGACTTCAAGCCTCGCCCCCAGAACAGTGGGGACCCACTGATGGATTTCAGCATGGGAGAGCCATGCAGCCTTGCCCGTAAAAAGGCTGACCCTGGTTACCACGAGCAGGGAGCGTCAGAGTATCAGAGACGAGAGATTCTAGTTAGGAATCTAATGCCACAGTCCAGGCGAGACAAGCGACGACCTGGCCCAAGCGGGGAGCCAGAGACAGAGTTTGGGGGTACCCTGGAAAAACCTGATGTTTGAGCAGATGTCAGAAGTGTGGGATCCAAAGGTTTCCCAAAGAGCTTCTGGGTTTCTGGCGGGAGCAACTGGGTGGGTGGTGGTTCCGCTTGCTGGATAGGGTCAGCCATCCAGGCTGACCTGAGGACCCATACACCACTGTCTCCAGACAAAACTGAATCCCCAGTTCCAAGACACAGATCTAGCAACAAACTGCTGAGACAGAGCTCATACAAAAATAGCAAATAACAAGCTCCTACTATATAGTACAGGGAGCTATAGTCTGTATCTTGTGATAACCTAGAATGGAAAAGAATCTGAAAAATAATAGTTATACATGTATATATAACTGAATCACCTTGTTGTACACTTGAAACTATCACAACGTTGTAAATTAACTATACTTCAATTAAAAAAGTGAACTGAAAGATTAAAAACAAAAAATAGCAAATAGCCTGTCCATTTATGATTTTGTTATATCAGGGAATTTCAAACAAGGCTAACTCTTTATAAGCACGCCT
>RJWK010003487.1:50083-64023 GCA_004363435.1 Platanista minor
TTTTATCTGGTCAACTCACGGAGCCTTCAGCTATGAAACCCTATAATCTGCACTTCGTGACTAGCCATATAATTGAGCAATTGCAGTCACGGCTGAGGGCTGCTGGGTGCACAGTAGTCTCTGGGTTTTTTTCCAAATTTTTTTCTGAATGCCGGGAAAGGGAACACGTGAGTGGAATCTCAGGGCCCCTGGTCCTGGAATGAGTAATGAAGGTGAAGAAACAGAGCCTTGGGAAAAGCACAGTGAATCCAGCTTGGGAGCATTTCCCAGAGTGATCTTCTGTGTGCGTTTTTTAAAAAATTAGAATCTTGGGAAAAGCTAAATCTGCCCAGAGCCTACTTGAGTGCTTAGAAGCGTCTTTTTAGAGCTCTGTGCCACAGACACCACTTGCTTGCAGAGTGCCATCCATGCCTCAGGGCATCAACGCCAGCCCACTGTTTGATACCTCAGCACAGAGTTGGGGAGTAACATCCTCCATTTTTCAGGTGTGCGAGCAGGCTGGCTGTGGGTTAGCTTGTTTTACGTCAGGCTGTTCGTAACTTACAGTGACAGACCTTGAACCCAAGCACACGTGATGCTCAAGAAGATAAACTTGTTGTACCCTAAACTTGTTGTACCTAAACTTGTACCCTAAACTTGTTGACCTGTAAGTCAAGTGCAGAGATGTTCCACAGCACGGCACCGTCTGTACTTTCGCTCCCCTTCCCAGGGTTCTAGAATTGTCTGGGTATCTCTAAGTCCAACATGTGCCAAACTCCAAACATCACACCCCCTCCAAAGTCTTTATTCCTTCCTCCTATATGCCCCGTCACACTTAATAAAGCTGCCGTCTACTGTTATTAGAAAAGGAAATCCTGGGGAAGTCTTAATCTCTCTCTCCGTCCTCTGTGTGTGTGTGTGTGTGTGTGTGTGTGTGTGTGACCGACTTCTCTTCCCTTCTAAGCATCTTTCGAATTAACTGCATCCCTCACCTCCATCCTCTCTCCACTATGTTAGCTTTAACCCTCTCCATCTCTTCTCTGCATTTACAAGAGCCCCATAACAATTCTCCTTGTCAGAACTATTTTTCTGAAACACCAGTGTGATTGTGGGTCCCCACTCCTCAAATTGCTCGCCGTTGCCTCTAAACAGTAAGAGCCAAAATCCTTGGCGAGTCACACAGGGCCTTTCTTCATCTGCTCCAGCCTCATCTCCTGCTCCTTCCCACACGCCTTCTGCGCTTCCGCCCCCTCACATCCACAGCCCTCCATGCACACTGACCCCTGTTCACCACTGAATATCCTGGATGCTCACGCTCTTCTCTACGTTTACACAGAATCGTCCTTCTGCAGAATCTGTCCTCTCCTTATCTTCTGGGGAACTGCAGCGCATCCTCAGGACTCAGCTGGAAAGTCACCTTCTCTGTAAAGCCTCCTCCCAACTCACAAGCAGGATCCGTGCCCCTATTTTGCTCCGCTGTTACAATCTTTATCGCAATGAGTTGTGGTTATCCGTTGTCCGTCTTGAGGACTCTGATTTCCCAAAGAGCAGCAGTGATGTATTAACCGCCTCTGTATGTATCCTCCTACGCCCAGCCCCATGCCTGGTACTCAATGGCTACTCCTTCACTTCAATGTCTGTCAAAGAAGAGGATGAATGAGAAAAAGAAAAACATGGCCCCCAGGCTTTGGAAAATCAGGTGTGGTTTTGCACTAAGGGGACAGCTGTTACCAGGCACTGGAGAAGATGCTGAGGAAGGCACAAGGAGACTCGGAGGTCCACGTGCCCGTGACGGAGGGGGTGCACATGGGGTGTTTGAAAGCTCCAAGAGCTACAACTGAACGTCAGCAGGCTCCCCAGCAGCTGGCTGGAAGCTTCCTCAAGCAGCACCGTGTGTTTTGTGTAACTGAGGCAGTTCTACCCATCTTGTACATCAGAGTCCGAAAATGGCCACGTTGTGGCAATCTTGCAAGGAAGCAGGAGGAAGGCTTTGTTGGGAGGCCTTCCCCTGTCAGGCTGGGCAAATCGTCTCCCAGGTCTCATTTTATTTCAGCATGAATATGTTGCACACCTCACCTGTTGGGGACTTGGCCTTTTGCTCTCCACTCTGATGAAAGTTTTTAAGCAGTAGATATTCTCTCTCCACTCAGGAGATTGCAGTCTGCTTGGAAAAGCCAGCATATATACCTGGAATTATTAGAAGTCACAAGACTGTATCAGATCAGTGGAAGACTGTATAAAATCAGTTGGGAGTAAAGAGGCACCTAGAGAATAGACAGATGGATGGATGGGTGGATGGATGGATGGATGGATAGATGGTTGGGTGGGTACATCAGTGGATGGGTAGATGGATGGGCAACTGAATATTCTCTGGACCAAGAATTGCTTTAAGTTAATCAGATACAGGAGAAAATTTCAGTGCTTCAAGGTGCCCGTCTTTCAAAGCTCCAAGTAACACAACGATTTAGCCCAGTTTAAAATAGTCTATATTACTTTAAGGAATGACACTGATGAGTGTGAGATGTGAGAATTTTTGGAAAGTTGCAGGTATTGACATTTTTTTGGTCCCCAAATGACACCTACTTTGCCTGCAGAAAATGCTAGTCCTGGCAGGAAGTCCCAGCAGCTCCTCACCACTTAGGAATGAAAATAAGCAGCAAACAGGAAACCACGTTTATTTTTTACTGCAAGTCAGCCAAACTCCCACACCTGTGCTTTGCATTGTGCCTCTGTTGGGTGTCATAAAGTGCAGCAAGAAAATGACACTTGCCTGCTCCCTTTCTCCCGAGAAGCTGTCTTACCATCGCCCTGCTGGGCTCAGAGAGTGTGAGAGAATGCAGGGGAGCACAGCTGGGGACAGTACAGCGAAAAATGATCCATCCTCCAGGCAGGATTCCTCAAGACAGTCATTTTGCAACTCTCCCTCCCAGGGAAGCATGTAGCTCCTTAGCAATGGCTGTGCTTCTGAGTACAAGGTAGCATTTGATAAACCGGCCCCTCCCACCGACAGCATGAAAATTATTCTGTAATGAAATGATTTGGAAGAAAACAATCGACCCTGACAGCCATGGGCTGTGCTCCGTGTTTCTTCCTCTCCAGGACAGGGAAAATTTGCCTTCGAACGATTATCTTACCCACGATTCTTTCAGTCAATGTACTTTATCCCAGGGAGTCTCTTCCTGAGAGCGATTGAAACGTGAATACCTTTTCTAAGTTAGACTGCTCTTTCAACTCCATTTAAATTACTGTTATCATGCCTCGTCTTCCATAATGATGCACCTCGGGAGGCTAAAATGTCTCTGAGGTGCAGGCCTTTAATGAGGATCTTCATCCAAGAGATATAATTTGACCCGTCGGCTGTGCAGCAGTCACCAGCTCAGCTGAGCCTTGTCCCCACTTGCACTGAACTTCTCTTGCCCTCTTAAGAGGCCTTCTGCTTGGCTCTCTCCTGTTTTCTCATGGCCTAGGCACCCGAGGTGTCTTTCTGCTTGGATCTGCCGGTGCAGTCTTCATATAGCAATAGCACCATATCTGAACCCTGACAGACAGATCGGAGAAATAGCCTTCTCCATACTCACAGGAGTAAAAAAATCATCATCAGGTGGTTCAGCTGAGAACAAAGTTGCTTTCTTTTTTTAGTTTTCATTTTTTTATTGAGGTAGAGTTGATTTACAATGTTGTATTCGTTTCTGGTGTACAGCAACGTGTTCAGTTACATAGAGACGTACACATATGTATATTCCTTTTCATTATGGTTTGTTACAGGATATTGAATATAGTTCCCTGGGCTATACAGCAGGACCTTGTTGTTTTTCTATTTTATATATAGTAGTTTGTATCTGCTAATCCCAAACTCCTAATGTATCCCTCCCGCCTCTTCCCCTTTGGTAACCGTAAGTTTGTTCTCTATGTCTGTGAGTTTTTTTTCTGCTTCATCAATAAGTTCATTTGTATCATTTTTTTTTTAGATTCCAGACGGAATCTATCACATGGTAAATGGATATCATATGATATTTGTCTTTCTCTGTCTGACTTACTGCACTTAGTAGGATCATCTCTAGGTCCATCCATGTTGCTGCAAATAGCATTATTTCATTTGTTATGGCTGAGTAGTATTCCATTGTATACATGTACCACATCTTCTTTATCATTTATCTGTCGATGGACATTTAGGTGGCTTCCATGTCTTGGCTAGTGTGAAATAGTACCGCTATGAACATAGGGGTGCATATATCTTTTCGAATTAGAGTTTTGTCCAGATATGTGCCCAGGAGTGGGATTGGTGGGTCATACGGTAGTTCTATTCTTAGTTTTTTAAGGAACCTCCATACTGTCCTCCGTAGTGGCTGCATCAACTTACATTCCCACCAACAGTGTAGGAGGGTTCCCTTTTCTCAGCACCCTCTCCAGAATTTGTTATATGTAGACTTTTTAATGATGGCCATTCTGACTGGTGTGAGATGGTACGTCACTATAGCTCCAATTTGCATTTCTCTAATAATTAACGACGTTGAGCATCTTTTCCTGTGCCTATTAGCCATCCGTATGTCTTCTTTGGACACATGTCTATTTAGGTCTTCTGCCCTCAGAACAGAGTTGCTTTCAAATGTAGTTAGTTGCTCTCTACCTCACACCCATTAGGATGGCTACTACTTTAAAAAAAAAAAAAAAAGAAGATAGCAAATGTTGGCGAAGATGTGGAGAAACTGGAACTTTTGTGCACTTTTAGCGGGAAGGTAAAATGGTACAGCGACTGTGAAAAATAGTATGGCAGTCCCTCAAAGAATTAAAAATAGAATTACCATATCATTCAGCAATTCCACTTCTGGGTATATACCCCCAAAGAATTGAAAGCAGGGTCTTAGATGTTTGTACACCTATTTTCATAGTAGCATTATTCACCATAGCTAAAATGGGGAAGTGACCACGTGTCCAATCAGTGGATGGATGGATAAGCAAAATGTAGTCTATAAATACAGTGGAATATTATTTAGTCTTAAAAAAGAAAGAAATTCTGACATATGCTATAACATGGATGAACCTTGAGGAAATTATGTTAATGAAATAAGCCAGTCAAAAAAAGACAAATACTGTATGATTTCACTTATATGATGTACCCAGATTAGTAAAAATCGGAGACAGAAAGTAACTGGTGGTAGCCAGGGGCTGGCGGGGGGAGGAATGGGGAGTCAGTGTTTAATGGCTTTAGGGTTTCAGCTTTTCAAGACGGAGATAATTCCAGAGACGGATGGTAGCAATGGTTACACAACAGGGTAAATGTATTTAATACTACTGAGCTGTAGGCTTAAAATGGTTAATGCAGTAGATGTTGTGTGTATTTTATCACACTTAAAAATTTTTTAGATTCTTTATACAATGTGTCCCTGAGTTTTTGCACATATTGAAGAATCTAGACCATTCTGACATTTTCCCAGGTACAAAAGAGTCTGAAAACTCTTCTAAGAGTTTCAGGAAAGCAAACTGCCATTGCTTTCAGTGTAGGAAGGATCTTGCCCTGAACTTAAGCTGTGTTTCCCTGAGGACTCAGGTATGAGCAGGAATCACTAGAGGCCTCTAAGGTTGATCAAATATTGATGTCTCACTTTTGGCCCTGCAGGGGGATCTGTCACTCAGAACCACCCCTCGTGGACTTAGGACTGAGTCCCGGGAAGAAAGGGGTTACAAGTAAAATGATGGAAATATTATGGGATCGTGGGGACCATGACAGTGATGGCCTGGAACCGAGACACGGTAACACAAAATGGGAAGAGACGGGAGATCCCGAGCAACTCTGGCACCTCAGAGCCACCAGCCAATTAGCAGCAGCCAAGGCTCCAGCACTGGCAGTCTGAGCCCCCAGAACCCACAGCTAATTGGGAAGCAGGAAGAAGCACTGGCAACTCTGGACCAAAGTCAGTGCCCTGGTGGAGATGCCAGTATTTTTAATCATGGGCCCCTCCCATGGCAGTGCTGTGGCCAAGTCCTTGGGTATAGCTCCACAGGCAGAAAATATCATCAAAGGAGCCAAGGCAGAAGGAAAAGAACATGGCAGAGGCCAGATGAAGCACAAAGAGTTACTTATGAGCACACATGAGGACACCCAGGAATAATGGGTGGGGATATAGAAGAGAGTCCTTCATCCTTCAACAGTGAGCAAGGCACATCCAAAGTCAGGATCCATTATTACTATTATTAATGTGAACCCATTCTGACCCCTAGGCAGGCTGGAGATACCATGAGTTGCATTAAGATTCTTAAATATATTTGCTAAGTGAAAAATTCTTATCAGGCTATGTGTATAGATGGGCATGTGGACATTTGGAGTATGAACAACCTGTCCTAGGATAGGGTCCCTAGGGCACAACGCCAAGGTGGAGATACCTGTGACTAAGGCTCGCTGGTGAGTGCTCTTAGGAGCCATACTTGTAAAGGAGTGAGGGACATGGGACGGGGAGAGGGAGGCTTGAGCTTTGAGGCAGTTGCAACTGCAGCCTCAGTCCCCACCCCATGGGGAGTCCTGAAGCACAGACGGTCCTTCTTTCTAGAAAGCTGAGTCTTTGGATTTCTGCATCAACCAGTCACTGGACGGGGCTACCCCGCGGGGAGGACGTGCTTTGACTAAGGACGCTCTGTTCAGTGAGGGGGGCGCTGGGGGCTCAACGCGAGCCAGGCAACACTCGGGACATCCGTAGGAACAGCCTCTGGTCCTGAAGTGGGATCTCAGTGGCATATTTCATCATCCACTGCACTCCATTTCACGTAACTTCTTTTTACTGCCGTGCACCCCTAATCCTGAGTTATTCTAAGTAGAACACAAAGACCCAGCTGAGCCTTCCAGCCTCCCTCCCCCAAACTCACTTGAACTAGAAGAGGGAAATAACGGGGTAGAGGAGGGGATATTAAGCAGAGACCTAACTTGTTGAGATTAGACTTTGGGAAGGAAAGGAACCAGCACCAATAACCCTTAGAGGCCATCACAGCATCTGCCTTTGGTGCCATCGGACCTTCCTTTCTTCATTCTGCCTCTCTTTTTCCCTTCTCATTAATGATTGAAGTCCTTCTCTTGGACGGACGGGCAAGACCCCAGTCTTCATGGAACTTCCCGTCTAGTTGGAAACACGGGTAAATAATTACAGTAGGGTAATGAGAGGTTATGGTGACTCTTGCAGCACAGAAGGGTGCAGGGGAGGGGAATCCAGCACCAACATCAGGCAAGCCTGGAGCTGGGAGGAGGTCAGGAAATGCGGGGTGAGCGTGCAGAAGGGGACAGCTGGAGGGCTACTCACAAGCAGAAAGGACAGACGTGCAAAGACGTCAGCTCACACCATTTATGAGCCCTCTACCTGAAAATTAGTGGGATGCTGTGGGCTGTCGTATGATGAAACAACACAGTAAACATGTTTTAGTTGTCATGGTATCTGTTGTTGTTTATTACATCATTCAGACTTCCATCGAACAGCCTCCCCACCCCAGCCCTGCCTTTCAGCTTCAGTTTTTTCTTTTTTCTCAATCAAAACTCCCATTCCAGGAGTGTTGCTGCCTGTAACTAGGTGTGGAGTTGACAGCCAGGTTACAGCAATCAATACAAAGCTGTACCAGTGTTCACAGCAAGCAGCACTGTTTACAGTAGCCAGGACATGGAGGCAACCTAAGTGTCCATCGACAGAGGAATGGACAGAGAAGATGTGGTGTATATATACGATGGACTACCACGCAGCCATAAAAAGGCATGAAATAATGCCATTTGCAGGAACATGGATACACCTAGAGATTATCATACTAAGAGAGGTAAGTCAGAAAGAGGACAAATACCGTATGATATCTCTTATTTGTGGAATCTAAAAAAAAAAATGATACAAATGAACTTATTTATAAAACAGACTCACAGACGTGGAAAACAAACTTACGGTTACTGAAGGGGAAAGGTTGCGGGGAGGGAGAAATTAGGAGGAGGTTGGTATTAACAGATACACACTGCTAGATGTGAAATAGATAACTAATGCGCTTACCTGGTGGCACAGTAGTTAAGAATCCGCCTGCCAATGCAGGGGACACGGGTTTGAGCCCTGGTCCGGGAAGATCCCACAGGCCGCGGAGCAACTAAGCCCACGCGCCACAACGACTGAGCCTGCGCTCTAGAGCCCGCGAGCCACAACTACTGAGCCTGCAGGCCACAACTACTGAAGCCCATGCGCCTAGAGCCCATGCTCCGCAACAAGAGAAGCCACTGCAATGAGAAGCCCGTGCACCACAACGAAGTGTAGGCCCCGCTCGCTGCAACTAGAGAAAGCCCACACGCAGCAATGAAAACCCAACGCGGCCAAAAATTAATTAATTTTTAAAGATAAATGACTAATAAGGACCTGTTGTACAGCACAGGGAACTCTACTCAATACTCCGTAAGGACCCATATGGAAAAGAATCTGAAAAAGAGTGGGTATATGTACATATATATATGTATAACTGAATCACTTTGCTGTACAGCGGAAACTAACACAACGTTGTAAATCGACTATACTCCAATAAAAATTTTTTAACGATAAAATAAAATAAATCATTAAAAAATAAATCATAATTCTTCTGAAAAATAGATAAATGGGAGGGCAGCTTGCAATGAATCTCCATGGGGTCCTCCCTGGGTCTGGAATTCATTCTTTGAAAAGGTAATCAGGGACTCCAGACTCCGGAAATACCCGCGTGCCCCCCAGGGGCGACAGCACAGGAGGGTGTCAGGATGTCCAGAGCCCCGCTGCCACGTAGAAAGATGACAACCTGCTGCAGACACTGGAACAGAGACAGGCCAACCCGGGCATCATTGCAATCCACCACCTGGCTAGTTTGCCTCCCACCTGGATCCACTCTCAGGTCTGACTTCTTGAGCTTCTGTTTAAAACGGAGAATTTAGCACCTGCAAAGTGAACCACCAGAGCCTTCAGGAAGGTTTGCCAGCTGTTCTTTGCAGTTTGTCAAAATCATACCACCTCTAACCCCTTCCCTCTGGCCAGTCTTTATCTCTTCCTGCCCCCACCCTGAAGTTGCAAACGCCACATCTTCAGAAGCTAGGTAACAGATCGGTCCACTGTGATGACTGAATAAGAAATAAAGCCGTTTGCCTTGAAGGGAGGGACATCAGTGTGGAGCGGGTTTAGTAACAGTGAAGCCCAAAAGCAGGGATGGGTGAGTGGAAGGTCTATCCTTCCTTCATTTAATCACCTCCCATTCTTACCGCTGTCCTGAGATTAAAATACACAAACATTTGTTTAGTTGAGATGACATTCACCCAAAAACAAAATCTCTCACCTCTTGGTCCCCTAGATACTGACCTCATATCCAAACCACAGGAAATGCAGGATGAGAAGACAAAGACAAGGCAGGGTTTGGACCTTAATGGCTGTTTCCTCTCGTCAGATGGGTCCGTCCTTAATTTCACTGTCCTACTAATTGGTAGGTCCCTGCTGTTATGGACTTGCTGGCATTCGGGCCCGGTCTGGTCTTGATTTAAGAGAAGGAAATAAGTCACAAATCTTTGTGGACAAAGATAATTGCCATGGGCCATGCATTTTCCAGCCAGAGACCTTTCCTCATTGCCATTGGATTCATGAGGACTCCATCTCGCCAGCCTCAGCCACAGTTATTCCCCCAGAGTGGGTGCCCGGGTCCCTGCCCTCTTGGCTTTTAATGCAGCCATCGGCTAGTCTTTCCTTGAGTTTCCTTGAGAGCAACAACTCTCAATTGTCCAGAGAAAGGCTTTTGTACTTGTTCATTTGCAATCTAACTCTTCGATTCATAAATTGATGAATGAAATGGTCTATCTACTACCTCTCCGTCTACGTATGCTGTGAACTGGCCTAAGGGTCAGGCATAACTTGTAAGTGGTTTAGGGAGATCATGGCAGCTGCTAAAGAAGTTTAGGGTGGGGAAGGTTTAGCTATTCTCTTATAACCTTCCTGCCAGGGCGTTAAGGAAAGAAAATCTCAGACCAAAGTCTTCCAACCACATGGACATTTACTCAACAAACGTTTCTTGGCAAGCAGACACAAAACAGTTCACGCAATCAGTTCTGCAGACTCAAATGAAGTCCCAACTCTCTGTCTCTTGGGAGCTTTGAACAGTTCCTTTATTAGAAAGGTTTGGTCAAGACAGACACAACAACTCCAGAAGCAGGATTCAATTTTCTCAGTTGGATTCAGGCCACTGGAAATGTTCCAGGGTCACAAGCTGAACACAAGACTACTACTCACTCTAAGAGTACCGGCTACAGGCTTGCAAGATTTTTGTACCCTGGGGCTGGGAGGTACGGGTGTCTCCGAAACACTTGAGCCAACACCCAAAACCTGACTACTTTCTTTTCTCCGATGAAAGCTGACTTCTAACAATCATCGTGCTAGTTAACAAGGTACTACTTTCACCAATAAAAGTAATTCTGATATCACTCTGTTTCCCAGCAATGTCTGCTGTTTTCAGCCACCAGCCTGTAAGTATTTGCTACAGTGGCCCCAGGAAAATAATACAGCATCAAAGGGGAGACACTGAGCTGTTGGCTGGCTTCATGGATCTAGAGCTCAGAAGACTAGCACACGGGCTGCAAGCTGACAACAAATGGGTCACGAGAGGAAGAGGATGAAGCTGGCTGAGGAAAGCAGGCAGAGTGAGAAGAGAGGGGGCAGGAGGGAACAATGAGGAAGCCCAGTCCTCCGCGTCAGAGGAAGAGCCGTCTGCAAAGCCAAGGACTCTGGAAAAGTAACAAGAGAGGAATGCATGGTCTTCCGTGTGTTAGACAAAGCTCCAGGAAGGAGTCGACTTTTGGAGAACTTGCAAGGTGGAAATGAGAAATTGGATGAGGATGACTTTTTGACACTGGTGAAATCAGGGTGGGGGCTGGGACTGGGAAGGTCAAAGGAACGAATTAAGAGAATAAGATCAGGGCCTGGGTGTGATGCGGGGAGAACAGAGGATGCAGAGAGTGCCAGGGCAAGGATGCCACAAGTGACACACTGAGAAGACAGGCTGACAACTGAACAGCAGAGAAGCACCCACTCAGGATGTGTGCAATCACAGCAAGCCTACATCGAGGTACACGCTCATGAAGAACCAATCAGAGCAAGCCTGGGGCCTCCAGAATAGTCATTCTTTTGCCAGTGTAGACCTTAAACGCACGGGGGTGAATGATGCCCTAGAATTAAAACTATGTACGGACTTGCAGGAAAGGCCCCTAACTCGGATTTCCCCTCACTTCTTTTCAAACTAGAATTCCTTTGACTTGACTGAATCTAATTCACCAGTCATTTGTATTAACAAGCCCACACAGATTTGGGAGTTTTGCTTTATTCTACGACAGCGTATAAAATGCTAATGAACAGAGCCTCCTAGCTACTTTTGAAAAAAAAAATAGAAAAGAAAAAATTCTGTTGCAAACAATCCTCCTTGAATTTTGATGCTGCTCCTACAACTTTCCCTCTGGTAGCCAAAAGTAATTGCACTCAGTTGGGGCAAAGAAATCTTTGTTTTCTCATTATAGAACAGATGTTTTACAGAAGCCATTACCCCTATGCCACCCGTAAAAAATAATCTAACAAATTGATCTTTGATTTAGAAAATAGCCGTGTGATTCTGCCAGCAAAAAAAAAAAAAAAAAAAATCTTATTAGGAAAAAAAATGAGTTGTCATTTATATGGACCAGATGTATTTCAGAGCAGCTTTCCTTGATTTCCCAGGATTCTGAGAGTCCAGGAATTGGGGACAAGTGCCTGTCACTGCTGGTTCCGTGGAAGTAGGTAAGGGGGGGTGGAGGTTAGGGGGAGGGGGTACAACACACTTTATTTTGGCAGAAGAGGTATTTCATGAACATGCTTCTGTTGGCTCTCAGGACCGAGGTCAATCTCAAGTAATATCTGCTCTGTAAAGGTAACTTTCAACAGGATCATTGTGACCCATCATTCACGTAATATTCAACTTTACAGAGCATCTACAGTCTCAGGCAGGTACCACTACCCTGCTCAAGAATTTTCAGTGGTCCCCCTATTGCCTACTAAACTAGGCATTAGCGCTTCTCCTGGAAGCTGGAGACCCGCCCTGGGTGCTCCTAAAATCCTTCTCCAGCCCCAGTTTCCTCTCCTCTGTGCTCCCACCAAGCTAGACCACTCACCTTTTCACCATCCCTCTCAGCTTTCCCACCCATCCCAGCTGGACCTTCCCAGCTGGAGGTGGGTCCCATTGTATGCAAGGAATGTGTTTCTTCGATTCACACATCTTAGGACCAATTCACCTGCAGCAACACATATAAAGTTTGGAGTATATATTCTCTGGCCAGCCAAAGCTACAAGCAACTTTGTTCTTACAGATGTGCAGCCGTCAGTTTTTCCAATTTCCAAATCTATAAACTATTTTAGGACTTTCGTTAGCCACAAATATATTTTATAAAGCATCCATTTGAAACTGTATATTTCTAATATTACCCTTTTCTTTTAAACAGTTGTGAAAATTACCACGTATGTTGTCCAGTAGCCTCCTTTCTTTGCTTGTTTCCTATCCACAAATACAGAGCCACCTTTTCACTGTTAACAGTTGTTTAGCATTTCAGTGAATGAATACACCACAATTTAATTAACTTTTTTTCTTTTTTTGCAGTCTTGCCAAATCATTTCTTCGGGTGTAGCCTGGAAATGTAACTATGTGTAATCTGGAAGGGAATTGTGGGCCAAATTTTATTAGCAGATTTCCGTTCATCCATTCTTCCAACAAATATTTACTGAGCATATGGACTATGAATAAAACCTTGTTTAAGTACTGGAGATACAGTGGTGAAGATGGCAGGCACCAACTTTGCCTTCATGGAGCATCCATTCCAGTAGGAAAAGACGTAAATGTATAGACAAGTAAATATATAAATAAGCAAGGTAATTTTAGATGGAATTCAGTGCTCTGGAGGAAATAAATGGGGTTTTGTGATAAAGAGCAACTGGTTGGTGGGGGAAAGAGGGACGTGCCCTTCAGGGTCCATCAGAGAAGAGGACCCCAGTACAGATACATATCACGAGATTTATTGCAAGAAACCGGCTTACACAATGGTGGGCCCTGGCTACGCAAGTCCAAAAGCCATAGGGCAGCCTGTTGGGAAGAGCAGGCTGGCACTTTGGACGTGGACTTAAAGGGCTAAGCGCAGGTGAGATTTCTTTTTCTTTATGGAAGCCTCAGCCCTGCTTTTGAGGCCTTTCAAATGGTTGAATCAGCTTCCCCCAGATCATCTAGGAAAATCTCCCTGTGTTCACGTCAACTGATTATGGACTTCAATCACATCCACAAAATACTTTCACAGCAGTGCCCAGATTTGGGTTTGGCTCTAGAACTAAAGACTGCAGCCTAGCTAAACTGACACATCAAAAAGACCATCACAGTGTCCTGGATGGGATGGTCCCAAAGAGTGACATTTGGACAAAAACTTGTGGAAGGAGAGAAGACGAGGAGGAGAAACAATTACCTAGGCCCTAACACTGGAAAGATCACAGTGGGTTTAAAGTACTGCCGGGAGGCCATTGTGCCTGGGCTGTTGTAAGCCAGGAGGAAGAGGGAACGAAATTAAATGGAGGATATACACCCAATTACGTGGGCCTCCTAGGTCACAGAAAATGTGTGCATTTTATTCTAATTCAAATAGGAAGTCATAAAAAGTTCTAACCAGCAGAGTGATCCAAATTCACACCATTTTTAAAGCGATTACAAGGGAATACACTGAAGGTCCAGTGGTTAGGACTCTGCGCTTTCACTGTCGAAGGCCTGGGTTCGATCCCTGGTCAGGGAACTAAGATCCCACAAGCCACGAGGCACGGCCCAAAAGGAAAAAAAAAAAAAAAAAAAAAAAAAAAAAAAAAAAAAAAAAAAAAAAAAAAAAAAAAAAAAAAAAAAAAAAAAAAAAAAAAAAAAAAAAAAAAAAAAAAAAAAAAAAAAAAAAAAAAAAAAAAAAA
>RJWK010003488.1:0-63896 GCA_004363435.1 Platanista minor
GTATGTTACTGACCAGGGTTCTTGGCCTCCTCAATCAATAGAAATTGATCAGAGGCCAGATAAGAAATTCAGGCAAGGCTTTACTGGGGCCCCTGCTGCAGCACAGGGGAGAGAACAAACAACAGGTTCCCTTGCTTGCTCTCCCCGGGGAGGAGTGGCTTAGGTGCTTTGCCCACCCTTTAGCTCGTGTTGTGTGCAGGGGGCACGCGCAGTACCCTGCTTTGCTCCAGGCTCTTCCAAAGTGGCAGTTGGGTTTTTTGGCCTCTTTGTGTCTTTTGTCCAGAATTTGTCCTAACTGTGCATGCATGCAGTTATTTTTAGTCCCATATAGTTTCCTTGTATTTTGTAGCTCGAGAAGAGGTGTGTCCAGGTGCAAGCACTGCCGCAAAGGGTGCTGGGTTCCAGGCTGTCTCACCTAGAAGAAATTCATTTAGGTTCTGTGGAGATTTTAATTTGACTTTTAAAAAAATCTTTTTCACATACTGAAAGATATGTTATTATTACAAGGCCTTTTTCTGTAGGGAAATCTACATAGAAATAATGGTTTCAGATTAAGATATTTGAAGAAAATTTTCCTTATGATCAAGTTTAGAGTTTTCTCTCTTAATCCTGAAATGACTTTTATTATGATCAATCTTTTTATCTTATTGTAACTTATTCACCTAATAGTTAGGCGAAGGCATAAAAATCATCAAGTTTACAAACTGAATTAGACCCACACTGGGCTGAATCAGACTTGCTTGAAAAGAAATTTTCAGAGATACAAACTTTCATAATATACTCTGTAAAAGCACCCACTTATTTTACATGTGCTCTATAGTCAAATATTTTGGTCTCAAAATCTCTCTCTGCCTATACTAGCCAGCTGTATGACTGTAATTTATATTAACTCTGTACTTTCATTTCCTTATCTGAAAATAATAGTATCTAATTCCTATGGTTGCTATGAGGATGAAATACATATAAAGGATTCAGAAGAGTAGCTACTAGTATTTAATAAGAGTTATTGTTCATAATTTTAATTTGTTCCAGATATATTTGTTATGTGTATATGCCAGTGTATATAACAATGTTATGTGTATTAATATATACAAAAAATGCTACTCTTAATTTTCAGTTTATTAGAAAAGTAAAATGTTTTCAGAGAAAATTTGAAAAGCACAGAAAGCAAATAGAAGTAAAATATAATTACACCAAGTTTCACTACCCAGAGGCAACCACTGATAGCATTTATATCAAGACTTTTTCCATAATTTTTAAAATATAAGATTTAATGTCTAAAGTAATAATATTTAAGTCAAAAATAGATGAATTTTGTTATTTATATATAAAAAACTGCAGTTATTTTGTTAAAGCTTTTAATTCTGAGACGAAGCAGGCATTGAACTTTGGCTAAAGAATAGTATAAAGATATATTGTCGTATGAAATAATCAGATTATGAAGATAGTTAAAGATTCCAGTTTCATATCTCATAGATTTTAAAACATGTCTTGTTTACTTTCTTCATTAGTTAAACTTTTCACAGGTGGCAGAAAATGGCTTTGAGTAATTTCCTAAAATTAGTTTTATGAAATTAAATGCTAATAAATATGTGCATATTACATACTGGCAGAATTTGATGTGATGTATATTCCATTTTCAGTGGAATTAAGTATAGTTTTGGTTTATGTTATTGATCCATATTTATTCCTTCATATCATTCCTTATCTTAAAAATAATTCTATGCTTTAATCAGATTTTTGATGAATTGATTCATCATTCTTAGTACAGCAGCCATTACATTTTGGCTAGGAATGACATGCTTTAATGCATTCCACTATGACTACACATGTGGACACCTTCCAGTGAAAATATTAGTTTCTTTGCTTTTCCCAGAGTATGTAAATGGATTTTTAAAATACTTAGTAGAGGTACTCTTTTTTGGGTGGAGAGATTTTACTGTAAATAAAGCTTGCTATGATTAGATTTCCTCAAGGATCTTTCCAATCCAAAATACCACTTGCTTAAATGACCTTATTTGTACACTAGTCTTGTTAATAATTATGTCCTCATAGCTCCACCATTGATGGGAGAGACACATGGAAAAGCATGAGAAATTCTAAACCCAGACAATGTGAAAAACTACCTAATGGATCAGTAAAGATTACATGAGTGGTTTGGGACAAAACCATACTTAAAGAAATTTAGATTTAAACACCAATTAAATTAAAATTAATTTGGGGCTAATATAAGTTTATATTATTATGATGAATTTAGTCAATTCATGTAGTTTTAAAAAAACAAGTGCGTGTTGCTTTATTCTCATTATAGATATATTAAATATTCTATAAAAACCTGAAATTTAGAAAATTATAAAGGAAAAAAATAACAGCCTCATAACCCCATCTCCCAAAGATGACCACTGTATATACTTTATTATATATACATAGACAAGATCTTTTTTTTTTTTTTTGCGGTACGCGGGCCTCTCACCGCTGTGGCCTCTCCCCGTTGCGGAGCACAGGCTCCGGACGCGCAGGCTCAGCGGCCATGGCTCACGGGCCCAGCCGCTCCGCGGCATGTGGGATCTTCCCGGACCGGGGCACGAATCCGCGACCCCTGCATCGGCAAGCGGACTCTCAACCGCTGCGCCACCAGGGAAGCCCGACAAGATCTTGATTTAAGAAGTATCTTATTTGTGATAAATAATTGCAATTTTTAATAGCTCTTTTACTGGTTAGAAAATTGACAATATAGAAAGAAAATATTTATTTCCAGATTTTAAGTGACAGTGAGTCATCACACAACATTTTAATAATGGGAATGCTTCTATAAAACTGAAAATGCTTAATATAAAGTCATCCATTAAAAAAATCCAAAAAGCAAAATCTAATATTTTCCCCCAAATGAGTTTGCTTTTAAAAACACTTACATGAACAGAATATGAGACATGATAAATGCTCAATAAGTAAGCATGCATAGCATTTTAATGATTTATCCAGGGTGGTGATGATAAAAAGAATCACCAACAACGTTATCAGTCAGGATCCTGAGAGGAAACAGATGGTACCCTCAAAGGTATTTAATTGAAAATGACTTAACAAAGGGACACTGTATAGAGGTGTAGGCACAGTGTATTCTCCAAAAATGACCTAATACCTTTTATAAGTAAAATCTTTCTAAGTGAGCACTCTCACAGTGTGCATTCTAAACCTTCTTTCTTCACATTTTCCTTAACTTATTTAGTACAAATGTGCAAGATGTGATTTATGGAAAGCTGACAATTTTCAAATTTATCTCTTTTTGGTTTCCTAACACACTTCTTCTTAACTCTTTTTACATGAAGGTAAATTGGAAATAGGAAAATGAATAAGGTTTCTTCCCAGCCTGTCTTGCCTCCCAGGCCAGGGAAATTGATTTCTTGGTAGTACCAACTAATAGGGAAGTTATGCTCCAGGCCCATTTCTTACTTTCTTGACTTTCTTCAAATAATGTTTTTCTTCAGCTTTTTCAATGATTGACCTACATGTTTTATTTCTATCTCATCTCTAAAATCATATATTGGTTTATCCTTTCAAACTCCCCCAGACTCCTCAAAGAAATGATTTTATCTGAGCAAAACATCAGATTGGCTAAACTTGGATCTTATCATGAGGAATATTCCTCCCCTTCTGCAATCGCAAACTTGGAGCTCCTAAGGACTTTTTTCAGTGTCTTTACTATCTACCCTTCTTATTGATACCCCTCACTTACCAATTGGATTTTTTTGCTTACTGGAAATTGCCAGTGAAATGCATATTCATTTTAATACTTGCCACTCTTTCTTCAGTATCAGTCAGTTATTAATACCACCCCCAAAACCCAGACTTGAAACTTGAAAGCTAGTTTTAACAAGTTTAAACTTCTTCCTCAAGCACATATTTACTCAGTTACTGAAGCTTCATGGATCTGTTCTTAGAGTCTTTCTCATCCATTTATTTCTTTCCACTCTCTGTGCCTGTTTTAGTTCTGGCCCTTCTCCCAGGAGTCGGTAGTAAGCTTTAGAATGACAGTATGCCTTCCTCCCTAGATTACCAAATGTTTCTTTAGGTATTAAAATAGTCAATACTTCCTCTCCATTCCAGATATTAAACGTTAAATACTCATACCTATGAGTGGTTTATTTATCTTTCAGGATTAGGACTTAAAAGATAAATTGACTTAGAGTAATGTAGGAACTTTTTAAAGACTGGCACTTTATAGTTTATTGGGTGCAACTGTAAACGCTCATCACAGCCATGCCATCTTATAATTTAAAGTTTCTGTTATTTTTGAAGTACTGCAAGAGGATTCTGAGTCATACATAGGATAATAAAATGTTGGAGCAAACAGTTATACATGGAGGTAAATACTGTTTAGGTGGAATATTCTTAAAAACTCTTCCTGCTAAATTAGTTAATCTTTTGATCTACTTTTCTTTTCTAATTTAGCTTCTTGTGCACTGGTTTTGATAAAGTGATGCTAATACGGTTTTCTTTGTGGTGAGTGCCTCATTGCTTAGGCCATAGTGTTAATGAGGTTAAGGACATTGGTCTGATTTCCCAATGGTTCAGTTATCTTCCTGCAAGTCTGTAGTCACAGACTGACCTTCAAACCATGGCCAACCATTTCATAAATGTTAGTCACGAGGGAGACAGAGTAGGGGAGTCAGAATGGCTCAGTGTCAATTCATTCTAAAGCAAGTTAAGGCAGATGCCCTACCAAATGTGGTTTAGGAGTTTTGTCTTCTCTTGTTTAGAAGTAACTCAGCATTTATTTAATTTCCATAATTTGCTACAGATTGCACCTCTATGGCCCTCGACAATGTTAGTTGCTATAGCTTTCCACCTTCTTTCTCTCGTCTTTAAGCTGGATGGCTTTCTGAATTTACTGAGATACAGTGTGTTGAGATGAAAAGGGCATGGTTTTTGGAGTCAGACCCTCTGCTCTACTTCTATCACTATTTAGTTGTGTGTGCTTGGTTAAATTTCTTAATCTCCAACTTTCTGATTCTTCCTTGGAAAAAAATACCTACTTTATATGGTTGTAAGAATAAAATAATATACATAAGTCAAGAAATAGTACCTGCATAATAAATGCTAAAGTTCTTTATTTGTCTTTTGTGATACATAAGTAAATCTAATCAATTGGTTAGGAAAGTTTCATACGGCTACCAAGTTTTTTTAACATCTTTATTGGAGTAAAATTGCTTTACAATGGTGCATTTGTTTCTGCTGTATAACAAAGTGAATCAGTTATACATATACATATATCCCCATACCTCCTCCCTCTTGCGTCTCCCTCCCACCCTCCCTATCCCACCCCTCTAGGTGGTCACAAAGCACCTAGCTGATCTCCCAGTGCTATGCGGCTGCTTCCCACTAACTATCAATTTTATATTTGAGGCTATCATTTATTTAACGCCTACTTAGTGCCAAGCATGCTTTATGTATATATTATCTCTACTCCTCATGATAACCTCAAAAGGTAATTTACAGTTATTTCTTTTAAGATGAGGAAACTGAGATAAGTTGCTGCTATCAGGGATGCATGGTTTTCACTGAAGCACAGGACACAGTAAATTGGGGATATAGGGATATTTCTAGGGAAGTGGTTTTTAAGCATTATAGTTGAATGATTACCTGGAGGGGTTGTTTGTTAAAAAGGCAGACTCTTGGGCCCCATCTGCAAGGATCCTGGGTCTGGAGCCCAGGAAACTGCAGTTTTAACAAGCTGTCTGTGCCATTTTGATACAGTTGGTTCTTTGGAGGGCACTTAAATAAATATCAACCTATGCATCATTCTTGAATTTGGTTCATTTCCCTTTCACCCCCGGCTTTAAACTGTGGTCAGAGGAGGAGGAGAATTCAGACAGGCTATCGCCTGTAGGCTAACACTAATTTGCATAGGTAAATAACACTCTCAACTCTTCATTACCTAAAGATACTTACCCTCTAGTGATACCTCTATACACTGCCTGCAGTTCTTGATGTCTTGTCAACCTGGATTCATTCAGGCTCTAACTGTATTAGCATCAAACAGATGAGGAGAAGCAGAGATGGGACTGTTACAGGGTAATTCCAGTCATTGCCCTGTGGAACTGTTACAATCTGCAATCTTTTGCAACTTCAATTTTCTTGACTGTAAATGGGATGACACTTGTCTTATAAAGTTATTGTAAGGATTACTACACTGTCTAGCACATGGCAGGTATTATTATTTATTTAATTATTTATTTATTTTTGTGAGCTATCAAACATGATGACATATATTAAAGCACTCTATAAGCCAGCTCACACTAGGAAACCCTTTCCTCCAACATAATCTTTTGGAGAATGTAAAGAAACTGTGGACTATAGCCATCCAGTGAAAATATAATAATGCCACTCAACATAGATAATTTAAAATGTCTCAGATTTGGTTCAAGATGGCAGAGTAGAAGGACATGCTCTCACTCTCTCTTGCAAGAGCACCGGAATCACAACTAACTGCTGGACAGTCATCAACAGGAAGACACTGGAACTCACCAAAAAAGATACCCCACATGCAAAGACAAAGGAGAAGCCACAGTGAGATGGTAGGAGGGGTGCAACCACAATAAAATCAAATCCCATAACTGCTGGGTGGGTGACTTACAAACTGGAGAACACTCATACCACAGAAGTCCACCCACCGGAGTGAAGGTTCTGAGCCACACGTCAGGCTTCCCAACCTGGGGGTCTGGCAACAGGAGGAGGAATTCCTAGAGAATCAGACTTTGAAGGCTAGTGGGATTTGATTGCAGGGCTTCAACAGGACTGGGGGAAACAGAGACTCCACTCTTGGAGGGCACACACAAAGTAGTGTACACATCGGGACCCAGAGGAAGGAGCAGTGACCCCATAGGAGACTGAACAAGACCTACCTGAAAGTGTTGGATGGTCTCCTGCACAGGCGGGGGGATGGCTGTGTCTCACCATGAGGACAAGGACACTGGCAGTAGAAGTTCTGGGAAGTACTCCTTGGCATGAGCCCTCCCAGAGTCTGCCATTAGCCGCACCAAAGAGCCTCAGTAGGCTCCAGTGTTGGGTCACCTCAGGCCAAACAACCAACAGGGAGGGAACCCAGTCCCACCCAACAGCAGACAAGTGGATTAAAGTTTTACTGAGCTCTGCCCACCAGAGTAACACCCAGCTCTACCCACCACCAGTCCCTCCTGTCAGGAAACTTGCACAAGCCTCTTAGATAGCCTTATCCACCAGAGGACAAACAGCAGAAGCAACAAGAACTACAATCCTGCAGCCTGTGGAACAAAAACCACATTCACAGAAAGATAGACAAGATGAAGAGGCAGAGGGCTATGTACTAGATGAAGGAACAAGATAAAACCCCAGAAAAACAACTAAATGAAGTGGAGATAGGCAACCTTCCAGAAAAAGAATTCAGAATGATGATAGTGAAGATGATCCAGGGCCTCGGAAAAAGCATGGAGGCAAAGATTGAGAAGATGCAAGAAATGTTTAACAAAGACCTAGAAGAATTAAAGAACAAACAAACAGAGATGAACAATACAATAACTGAAATGAAAACTACACTAGAAGGAATCAACAGCAGAATAACTGAGGCAGAACAATGGATAAGTGACCTGGAAGACAGAATGGTGAAATTCACTGCTGCAGAACAGAATAAAGAAAAAAGAATGAAAAGAAATGAAGACAGCCTAAGAGACCTCTGGGACAACATTAAATGCAACAACATTCGCACTATAGGGGTCCCAGAAGGAGAAGAGAGAGAGAAAGGACCAGAGGAAATATTTGAACAGATTATAGTCAAAAACTTCCCAAACATGGGAAAGGAAATAGCCACCCAAGTCCAGGAAGTGCAGAGAATCCCAAACAGGATAAACTCAAGGAGAAACATGCCAAGACACAGAGTAATCAAATTGGCAAAAATTAAAGACAAAAATTACTGAAAGCAGCAAGGGAAAAATGACAAATAATACACAAGGGAACTCCCATAGGTTAACAGCTGATTTCTCAGCAGAAACTCTACAAGCCAGAAGGGAGTGACATGACATATTTAAAGTGATGAAAGGGAAGAACCTAGAACCAAGATTACTCTACCCGGCAAGGATCTCATTCAGATTCGATGGAGAAATCAAAAGCTTTACAGACAAGCAAAAGCTAAGAGAATTCAGCACCACCAAACCAGCTCTACAACAAATGCTAAAGGAACTTCTCTAAGTGGGAAACACAAGAAAAGAAAAGGACCTACAAAAACAAACCCAAGGGCTTCCCTGGTGGTGCAGTGGTTGAGAGTCTGCCTGCTGACGCAGGGGACACCGGTTCGTGCCCCGGTCCGGGAAGATCCCACATGTCGTGGAGCAGCTAGGCCCTTGAGCCGTGGCCGCTGAGCCTGCGCGTCCGGAGCCTGTGCTTCGCAACGCGAGAGGCCACAACAGTGAGAGGCCCACATACCGCAAAAACAAAACAAACAAAAAAAAAAACAATTAAGAAAATGGTCATAGGAACGTACATGTCGATAATTACCTTACACGTGAATGGATTAAATGCTCCAATCAAAAGACACAGGCTTGCTGAATGGATACAAAAACAAGATCCGTATATATGCTGTCTACAAGAGAACCACTTCAGACCTAGGGACACATACAGACTGAGAGCGAGGGGATGGAAAAATGTCTTCCATGCAAATGGAAATCAAAAGAAAGTTAGAGTAGCAATACTCATATCAGATAAAATAGAAATTTAAATAAGGAATGTTACAAGAGACAAGGAAGGACACTGCATAATGATCAAGGGATCAATCCAAGAAAAAAATATAACTGTTGTAAATATATATGCACCCAACATAGGAGCACCTCAACACATAAGGCAACTGCTAACAGCTATAAAAGAGGAAATCAACAGTAGCACAATAACACTGGGGGCCTTTTTAACACCTCACTGACACAAATGGAGATTGTCGAAACAGAAAATAATAAGGAAACACAAGCTTTAAATGACACAATAGACCAGATAGATGTCAGTGATATTTATAGGACATTGCAACCAATAACAGAAGATTACACTTTCTTCTCAAGTGCGTACGGAACATTCTCCAGGATAGATCACATCTTGGGTCACAAACCAAGCCTCAGTAAATCTAAGAAAATTGAAATCAAGCATCTTTTGTGACCACAATGCTATGAGATTAGAAATCAATTACACGGAAAAAAACGTAAAAAACGCAAACACATGGGGGCTAAACAATACGTTCCTAAATAACCAGGAGACAACTGAAGAAATCAAAGAGGAAATAAAAAAATACCTAGAGACAAATGACAATGAAAACACGATGACCCAAAGCCTATGGGATGCAGCAAAAGCAGTTCTAAGAGGGAAGTTTATAGCAATACAATCCTACCTCAAGAAACAACAAACAACTCAAATAAACAATCTAACCGTACTCCTAAAGGAACTAGAGAAAAAAGAACAAACAAAACCCAAAGTTAGTAGAAGAAAATAAATCATAAAGATCAGAGCAGAAATAAATGAAACAGAAACAAAGAAAACGATAGCAAAGATGAATAAAACTAAAAGCTGGTTCTCTGAGAAGATAAACAAAATTGATAAACCGTTAGCCAGACTCATCAAGAAAAAGAGGGAGAGGACTCAAATCAATAAAATCAGAAATGAAAAGGAGAAGTTACAACAGACACCTCAGAAATACAAAGCATCCTAAGAGACTGCTACAAGCAACTCTATGCCAGTAAAACGGACAACCTGGAAGAAATGGACAAATTCTTAGAAAGGTGTAATCTTCCAAGACTGAACCAGGAAGAAACAGAAAATATGAACAGACCAATCAGAAGTAATGAAATTGAAACTGTGATGAAAAATCTTCCAACAAACAAAAGTCCAGGACCAGCTGGCTTCAAAGGTGAATTCTATCAAACATTTAGAGAAGAGCTAACACCCATCCTTCTCAAACTCTTCCAAAAAACTGCAGAGGAAGGAACACTCCCAAACTCATTCTAGGAGGCCACCATCACCGTGATACCAAAACCAGACAAAAATACACAAAAAAAAACAAAATTACAGACCAATATCACTGTTGAATATAGATGCAAAAATCCTCAGCAAAATACTAGCAAATAGACTCCAACAACACATTAAAAGGATCATACTCCATGATCAAGTGGGATTTATCCCAGGGATGCAAGGATTCTTCAATATATGCAAATTAATCAATGTGATACACCATATTAACAAATTGAAGAATAAAAACCATATGAGCATCTGAATAGATGCAGAAAAAGCTGTTGATAAAATTCAACACCCATTTATAATAAAAACTCTCCAGAAAGTGGGCACAGAGGGAATGTACCTCAACATAATAAAGGTCATATACGACAAACCCACAGCAAACATCATTCTCAATGGTGAAAAACTGAAAGCATTTCCTCTAAGATCAGGAACAAGAAAATGATGTCCACTCTCACCACTATTACTCAACATAGTCTTGGAAGTCTTAGCCATGGCAATCAGAGAAGAAAAAGAAATAAAAGGAATACAAATTGGAAAAGAAGAAGTAAAACTGTTTGCAGGTGATACGATACTATACATAGAGAATCCCAAATTGCCACCAGAAAACTACTAGAGCAAATCAATAAACTTGGTAATGTTGCAGGAAAAAAAATTAATGCCACAGAAATCTCTTGCATTCCTATATACTAATGATGAAAAATCTGAAAGAGAAATTAAGGAAACACTCCCATGTACCATTGCAACAAAAAAGAATAAAATACCTAGGAATAAACAGACAAAAGACTTGTATGCAGAAAACCATAAGACACTGATGAAAGAAATGAAAGATGATACCAAGAGATGGAGAGATGTACCATGTTCTTGGATTGGAAGAATCAATATTGTGAAAGTGACTATACTACTCAAAGGAATCTACAGATTCAATGCAATCCCTATCAAATTACCAATGGCATTTTTTTACAGAACTAGACCAAAAAATCTTAAAATTTGTGTGGAGACACAGAAGACCCTGAATAGCCAAAGTGGTCTTGAGGGGAAAAAACGGAGCTGGAGGAATCAGACTCCCTGGCTTCAGACTATACTACAAAGCTACAGTAATCAAGACAATATGGTACTGGCACAAAAACAGAAACACAAATCAATGGAACAAGATAGAAAGCCCAGAGATAACCCCATGCACCTCTGGTCAACTAATCTCTGACAAAGGAGGCAGGGATATACAATGGAGAAAAGACAGTCTCTTCAATAAGTGGTGCTGGGAAAACTGGACAGCTACACATGTAAAAGAATGAAATTAGAACACTCCCTAGCACCATACACAAAAATAAACTCAAAATGGATTCGAGACCTAAATGTAAGACCGGACACTATAAAACTCTTCGAGGAAAACATAGGAAGAACAGACTTTGACATAAATCACAGCAAGATCTTTTTTGATCCACCTCCTAGAGTAATGGAAATAAAAACAAAAATAAACAAATGGGACCTAATGAAACTTAAAAGCTTTTACACAGCAAAGGAAACAATAAAGAAGATGAAAAGACAACCCTCAGAATGGGAGAAAATATTTGCAAACGAATCAATGGACAAAGGATTAATCTCCAAAATATATAAACAGCTCATGCAGCTCAATATTAAAGAAACAAAGAACCCAATCCAAAAATGGGCAGAAGACCTAAATAGACATTTCTCCAAAGAAGACATACAGATGGCCAAGAAGCACATGAAAAGCTGCTCTACATCACTAATTATTAGAGAAATGCAAATCAAAACTACAATGAGGTATCACCTCACACCAGTTAGAATGGGCATCATCAGAAAATCTGCAAACAACAAATGTTGGAGAGGGTGTGGAGAAAAGGGAACCCTCCTGCACTGTTGGTGGGAATGTAAGTTGATACAGCCACTATGGAGAACAGTATGGAGGTTCCTTAAAAAACTAAAAATAGAATTACTATATGACCCAGCAATCCCACTATTGGGCATATACCCAGAGAAAACCATAATTCAAAAAGACACATGCACCCCAATGTTCATTGCAGCCCTATTTACGATAGCCAGGACATGGAAGCAACCTAAATGCCCATCGACAGACGAATGGATAAAGAAGATGTGGTGCATTTATACAATGGAATATTAGTCAGCTATAAAGAGGAACGAAATTGGGTCATTTGTAGAGATGTGGATGGACCTAGCAAGTGTCATACAGAGTGAAGTAAGTCAGAAGGAGAAAAGCAAATATCGTGTATTAATGCATATATGTGGAACCTAGAAAAATGGTACAGATGAACCGGTTTGCATGGCAGAAACTGAGACACAGATGTGGAGAACAAACGTACTGACAGCAAGGGGGGAAAGTGGTAGGTGTCGGGGGGTGGTCGTATGATGAATTGGGTGATTGGGATTGAGATATATACACTAATATGTATAAAATGGATAACTAATAAGAATCTGCTGTATAAAAAAATCAATAAAATAACATTCAAAATTTCAAGAAAAGGACAGCAATGGTTACTGCAAATAAAATAAAATAAAATATGTCTCCTTACCCACATTAAAAAACAGGCAAAATGAATTTTAATTACATGTTTAACCAAATATGAAAAATTTTATCATTTCAACATGTAATCAATATAAAATTATTAATGACATTTTACATTAGATTTTTCATAATAAGTCTTCAAAATCTACTTCAATTATAGCTCAATTTGGGCACTACATTTTCAGTGGTAAAGTAAAATGTAGTCCTTCCCAAACAATAAAGTTTGTGTTTAATGGAAGCATGTTATCCTACTTGTTTTTAAATTTAAATTAAACTTACATAAAACAAAAAATTCAGTGCCTCAGCCGCAGTAGACACATTTCAAATGCTCAATAGCCACACGTGACTACTGGCTACCGGTTTGGACAGAGCATAGTTTTGGGTCTTCTCTAGAATTTTATTTGCACTTGTAGGGGACTCACGGACCCCATGAGACTTGCTTTACATGTCCCTTGGTTAACAATTGTCCTTTTCACATTTTATAAGCCAATTCACTGTTTAAAAGAAGCCTACAAGTTACTTTCTGTATGTTCACTGAACATTATTCAAATTTGCTCATGAATAAATTCCTTGGGCTAAATCAAGCAACTTTACAGAAACTGCGAAGTGAACTATTGATCTGGATTTAGAAAAATAAGCTGAGGCTATAATGGTTGAACCACTTTTGGCCGCTGCTGTTTATCACAGTCTTCTGGTTTGATAAGAGGATTTAACTTCTTAGATATTAAAGTTACTGATTTTCACTTTCCTGACAAGTAAACTTTAAGTGTCTTCACTTTTCAGGGCACATAAAGCTCACCCAAAAAACCAGGCAGTGGCTGCTGAACTTGCATAGATAGGGATTTATCCAAAGCCCTCTCCTATTTTAGCCAAAGCAACTGCTCGCCAATTCAAAGTTTCTTTAGAGAGAAATGCATCCACTATAAAACAGGCAGGGGGAGCGGACTTTTGCCAGATACTGCTCAAAACCCCCTAACACTACTGCCACCGAAAGTCTGTAGTGCAATTGTTTTACCGCATTGGCTTCAGCTCGCCGCAGCAAGCCCTCTCACTAGGCTCCGCAGCACCCTTTTCCCAGCGCCTCCCAGCCCTGCTCAGCCCGGGGGCGTGGCCGGGGCGGAGGGGGTGTGCCTTGGCTCGGGGGCGGGGCCTGTGGGGGGTGGGGAGCCAGGAGGCGGAAGTTCCCGGGGGCAGTGGGGACGGCGTACACGCCGCGAGTCACTTGTCAGCGTTCGTCTGAGGCAGAGGCATCGACGCGCCGGACCCGAGGTGAGTGGCCGCTCGCCGGCGATGCGCGTCTCGGATCCCCGGTAGTGAGGAGGGAAAGAAGGGGTCGCCGTACGCAGAGCGCGTGGAGGGAAGCCCAGCTAGTGGAGAGGAGGGGGCGCGCCTCGCGCCGGGTGGCTGCTCAGGTGTTTGCTGGACGCCGATCAGCGGAGGTGGGAGATCGGCGTGGGAAGAGGAGCTCCCGGGAAAGGGAGGCGCGGGAGCGGGCCCCAGGCCAGAGGACGGGCACTGGAGCCCGGGCGGGCTGGGACGAGAGCGGCGGTGTCGCCGGGCACGCACCTAGGCGTCCGGAGACACTCGCGTCTTGCGCGAGTCTCCTGGGGGTATGGGGAGGAAGCGGGTCTAAACGGGAACGGCGTGCTGATTTTTTATTTGCTCTCACGCTACTGAGAAGCATTTATTTCCCCCCGAATATTTAGGATTGTGTAACCTGTTAGGGGACAACTTCCGTGCGTCCAGAAATAAAGCTTGTTTAAAAAACAAATCTGTCATGAACGCCAGATTTATTAGTGCTCGCGTACTTGGTGGGGCTTTTTTAAAAAGACTGTGGTCCCGTTCGTTTACAGTAGTAAGGGCGTATGGACAGGGCAGTCCTTGGAAAGAAAATTAGTGGCTGCGCTGGGCAGGGTAGGTCTCGGGTGTGATCGCCAGATCCTCTCCCAAGTCTGCCTTCCTGACCCACGGGGACGTTGGAAGCCGCCTACCTCGGGAGCAGCCGGCTCGGGAACCTCATTTGGCAAACAGGGCTAGGCGTGAACCTCTCGGCTGGAAAACTGTCTCTTCGGCTACTTTCACCCAGTGCCCGTGGCTTTAGTTCTTCCACTCTACCTCCACAGTCGCTCAATCTGGGGAAGAAGAGAATCTCAAGATACAGCTTTAATTTCAGACCCTTCTCGGAGAAATTCATCACGAGTTCTTTCCCTTCTCCCACCCACCGAAGAAGCTGGGATAGGAGTGTGGGAAATGCCAGGCTTCCTGCCTAAGTACTAGAGCGAAGACATTGTTTGGACTTTCCCCTAAAAGACAATCCAGCACGGTACAGAAGTGCCAACATTTTCTACGTGCTTGAAAGCAGAAAGGCTGCTCAATATTTCCTGCCTGCTTGGTATTTTAGGAAGAGTTTGGGCACTAATATTACCAGACCTGGAAAAGGCCAATAGTATTAACAGTTGCTTCGGTTTCAGAATATTTTAAGGCACGTGAAGCTAGCAAAGGGAGAGTACTGGAAGGGAAACGACACTAGAAATGAACTGACGCTGCTTCTGTAGTGTGTCTGTGACCTTGCCAGTGCTAGAGATTTTAATAACAAATGGGAGAAATCAGGAAGGAAACTTGCAAGTAAAGGGAAGCTCAAGGTACATAGGTTGATATATGAATTAAACACATTTTCTTGTAGGGAACATTGGGATCAGAGGAAGTGGAACCTAACTTTCACATTCTTCTCTTGACAAAAAGTTAAAGATTAAAAAAGAAGGCGGGGGTAGGCTGCCTGTGAAATATCTGTTGGCTTTACACACTTTTGATTTATATCGTGTGCCATTATCCAGTCTTTCTCTACAAGTTCTCTGAAACTCTTTTATTACAGTGAGAAAGCAATTGGACTGTGTGGCTCCTTATTACCTCCTTACTATTTGTTTTTCACATATATCAAATAGCTTGACCTCTGGTTTGGCCTTTTCATCTTTTTAGTGTGTGTTGCATCAGTATTGACGTAATGTATTACTGGCTAGTAGTTCAGTGAACTACTATTTCAGTGGAAAAGCCCATTTTGTTTCTGGGCAGATGCAGGGCAGATTTTCACTGATTTTTCTTTAAGAACTGGACTTATTTGAAAATTTTGCCTCATTTTCCCCATATGAGAAGATGGAATCTGCTTGCTTTTTTTTTTTTTGCGCGGGCCTCTCACTGTTGTGGCCTCTCCCGTTGCAGAGCACAGGCTCCAGATGCGCAGGCTCAGCAGCCATGGCCCACGGGCCCAGCCGCTCCCTGGCATGTGGGATCTTCCCGGACTAGGGCACGAACCCGCGTCCCCTGCATTGGCAGGCGGATTCCCAACCACTGCGCCACCAGGTGTTTGCTTGGTTGGTAAAGCTCCCTCTGCTTGCTTTTAATATACCCAGTGATTCGCATATCTACATCTGCCACTATTAATTTGGTGTGATGGAATAGAAATTTTCAATGGGCTAAAAAAATGGAATAATATTTTAAGACAGATAATAGGTGATGATTTGGCTGAATAGCACAGATTTTCCAAGGCAGTGTGTTTGAAACAGCTTTTTTTTTTTTTAAATGTGGTTTTAAAATTATTACACATCTGTTATATTATTTTTTTTAAAGAGGGAAATAATAGGTGTGTTAGTATTACATTTTAGAAGACCTCCATTCCTCCCCGTTTCTCCCACTCACACGTAACCACCATAACAACCAACACCAAACTCCGAGTCACGACTTTTTTTCTTTAGTTTTTTTTTTGTTATATAAAAGTACTACCATGAGAGTCATTATGAGCTCACTTCCAGCAAAACACAGAAGAAGGAAAGCACTGAAGCACTGGTTCTTTTCTAAAGCTCTAATTCTTTCATGCATTAAGATTCACCTTTTATTCCTAACATGTTTAGTCAGACTTATACACTGTGTGGTAAATGCTCACTCTACTTTGCCTGATGAGGTGTGTACATGAAACAAAAAGCAGGTTCTGATTGAAATATCATTGTGCTAGAGTATTGCTCATCATTGCCTGTCCGAAGGAAATGTAAATAATTTCTTTGCGTGGAAAATAACATGTCCCCAGAAGAGGAAATACAAGTTGTAGTTTATAATTGGAGAGAATAGTTTTATGCATTAAAAAACAACTTCTCGTTTTAAAGAATTTAGAGTTTGGAAAGCATGAATGAGAGTCTACCGATTTGTAGTTCTTTTCATATGTTAAGATAACTTAGAATTTAAGTAAGTGAAATTGAAGGGCTCTTGCTAACTGTAGGCAGAAAGACAGGGAAAATCATTTTGAATTAAACCTGAAATAAAGTTTTGTTCTTTTTTTGTATAAAATGAAGTGTTGTAAAGTACTTTGAATTAAAGTTTGTATGCAAGAAGCCACAAATTGTAGTGCAGCAAGTTGTAAAACTGATCAAATGTCTAGAAATATACTCTGATATGGAATTTTTAGACTATGGAAATTGGCATGAGTTTAGAGATTATGTATTAGCTCATAGATTCCTTTTCTTAGACTGAAATTAGAACTTAATATGACTTATTTTGCATATCCCCTCTTCCCCCCGAAACAAAATACTGAAGATCATTTAGTTGAAATATGTAATAGGTTTTAAAATAAACATTTTTGTTAACCATCTAATTTTCTTTCACAGTTTCTTTCATTTTGGGGCATTGGACTTTGAGCCATTAGAACCATGAGCAACTACAGTGTGTCCTTGGTTGGCCCAGCTCCTTGGGGTTTCCGGCTCCAAGGTGGCAAGGATTTCAACATGCCTCTGACAATCTCTAGCGTAAGCAAACTTTACAGATTTTCTTGCGGATGTTCATTTAATGCATAGTCCTAGAAACATCACGGCCGAGTTGTTGAATTCTCTGGATGACCTGCGCTCTACTTAATAGAATTGCTTATGGAATATGATCTCAGCAAACTTCGTTATCTATAGTAAAGGATGGGCTGGGGAGGGAATTTAGCAAGGATAATTGATTTCAATTAAGCTTATTTTTCCCCCATCTTAATAAAATTGAAAGCATTTAACTGGGGGGACAGACTCCAAATCTTTGAACTGTCACTAATTTGGGGAGTTCTCTGGACCTTAGTTTCTTCATATGTAATAGAAGTTTGCACTGTGGGATTTTCACAGTCCCTTTCAGCTCCAAAAGCTGTTTATTAGTAACTGTTGATCAATATTGAATAAAGTGACTGTTTTTGGTGTTATTTCCTCAGCTCGCTCTCTGATGAGGGGTTAGCCTACAGTAAAATGGCCAAAAGCTACTTAACCTATGAAGAGAAAATGAAGGGCTTGGATGGCTAACTAGATAGTCAGCCTTTGAATGCTTAAGATTTGGCTGTTTACCTCATTATGGATTTAGTTTGAATGTATTCTGTGTATATATTTTAGTGATATGTTTTCATGATGATAATGACACTGATGAAGGGAGTAATTATAGCTTTCATTTATTGAGGTTTGACTGGGTATCAGGCATTGTTTCACTTTCATCTCCAGTAGGTAATTATTGCTATTAATTACTTGTATATCATTTCAGAGGGTTTTTTGTATGTTCAAATAAATATGGATATCTATTCCCCTTTTACTTACATGGTAGCATCTTAATACACACTGTTCCACACATTGCTTGTTTTCTCAACAATTTACCTTAGAGAGCTTTCCCTGTTACTAGAGGTTTTTTCTTTTCCTTTTTCTTTTTCTTTTTTTTTTTAAAACAGATGTATGGGATTCTTTTGTAGAGGAGTAAAATTTATTTAAGCAATCCCCTATTGAAGGGCATTTATACTGTTGCCAGTATTGCTATTACAAGTAATGCTTCAGTGGATATCATATATACATAATTATATATGTATAATTTTGATAGGTTATGCCAGTGTGCACTTTTGTGTAATACATAAAAAAATCTATTCCCCCAACAACATTACCAGCAAACTTTTGGGGTTTTGCCAAGTTCTTTACCTCATCTCAGTTAATTCTCACACCAACCTGTGAAGTAGTGGTTTTATTCTCATTGTAAAGAACTGTGCTGTGAGCTCCCATGGCTGGTGTGGAAGAACTGGCTTTCAGGCAGTTAATGCTCTGCTTCCTCCCCAATAAGCTTTATCATAAATTTAGGTAGATTGCTTCTCTAGTTAGATATTTAGAGAGTTATCTTTTGGTTTAATTATATATGTACTTATTATTTAATTATATATGTATAGACATTTATACATATATATAGATGTATATATATAGATGTATAGATATACACACTGCTTCTTACAGTATGTATATCCAACTCGATTTTGAAAGATTAAAAATAAGTTTGTAACAATTACGTATCTCTATTAAAATACTTCAAATCCCAGTTTACTAATGAAGTTTTCCTTGTTTCTTGGCTATGGATTTTTAAAATAGTTATCTTTATAAAATTCCATCTTGATTCCAGTTACTCAGAGTTTACAAGGAAAACACATGTATGTAATCCAGCCTGAAAGTTTTAAGACTTTGCCAGGTTGGATGAAATTCTAAATGTAAAGCATCTGTGTGAAAATGTGTCTTGTGATTTATTCCTGTTTGAGGGGGGCAGTATCTTTTTGCCTCCTACTGAAGAGCTATCATGAAGAAAGGAAGAATATTTGAATATTGTCTGTTTTTACATTCTGTTTACATTAATTTTGAATATCCTAGTTTATGATAATGGACTAAAGAAAATTATTGTTTAAATGCTTCCATTTTTTGCTGAAAAAAAAGTGCAGAAACAAATGAACACCTCATGAAACACACTTTGTTGTTTGATTGTAGAGGTGCAAATGGAGTATGTAAATGTTGTGGTACCATGCCTTTAAAAAAGTTTTCTGTGCTTCAGTTTCCTGGCAGACAATCTGAGCTCCATGTTGTGATGCTGATACAACAGAACACTGTGTACATACATATGTGCCCTCTCCTGGCACAGAAGAAACGCTTTCCTTGTGTAGACAGTGTTAATTAAAGGATTTTGAACACACTGATTAAAAGAGACTACGGTAACAAAGCTGCTGAGTTATTTCTGTTCTCTTACAAAAGTCTCTGCCATCTCCTGTGACCTTTTTGGGCCTTGTGCAGCGGGGCATGCAATTCATTCTAGATTGGCGAGGAGGGGAGGCGGAGGAGAGGGAATGTTGGTGCAACTGTGCAGCTAGGCTGTTGGCCTTTCATTGTAGTTATTTTTAACCCCTTGTGTGGTTCAGTTTAAACAGGCCCAGAAACATTGCCTAATAAAGATGGGCGCCTAATAACTAATCTATACTGTGGTAGTAAGATTATTAATGTTATACCTCATCTTAATTAGTTCTCTGGTTATATTTATTCTGCCTTAATTATGTAAAATTATTGGGTATATTTCAGTGATCACCAGATTATTTAATTAATAGTATCAAGAAGCAGTTAAAACATGAAAGCATGCCTTAAAACATGTAATTTAGTGATTCTCTTATTTTAATAATGTATGTGGAATTCTTAACAAGGTCTGGCTTGGTATTCTCTCAGTTGTTATCTTTTACAATAATATGAAATTAAAAAGAAAAAATTTAGAGACTTTAAACATCAAATCCCCCATAATTTTAGGGAACATAGCAGTTATATATTTTTTTTACTTACAGTCTGTTGGAATTGATAAAGAAAAAAACCTTACAGGTTTGTGCTTAGCTAGGAACCTGCATCTATATGTATAGTTAAAAAGTATACAGTATTTCCTCTGGTCATGTATTATTATATTGAACTCCAAAGGGCTCTTTACGTTCCCTTATAATATTGGAACTCTGTGATATCAAATGTATTTGAGATAAATAAGCCATTGGCTGGGACTTGAACATTCTGTTTTCTTGAGATTTTGTTACCAGCATAGGAATATATGGATTATGACTTGCTTCGTAAAGCATACAAACTGTAAAATTTTAACATTACTCTCAGATTTTGTTCCCCATCTCTTTTGTATGAGTTTTGCATACTTTTTTAGTAGGTGGGTTTCTAAGATAAGATTGGTGATTGTTGCAAACTTTTTGAAAAGATCCTCAAATTGCTGTAATTGCCTGATCCTATGTCATTGTCTTCAATTTCCTATCCTTAAAGTGGTGTGTTGGCTACTGGAGTTTGCAGGCTGTCTTTTTATGACCCTGTATTTATGGAATTGCCTTGAAGCCATGGTATGTGAGGATGGGTTTTATTGTAGCAGTGTGGGTTTGTTGGTCTTTGCCAATATATTTTATAAGAAGAAATAGGAGACTATTTGCACAATTTAAGGCCATATTTTGGCAAGTTGCTGACCCTCATGATGGAATTACAAGAAAGATAGTGTATTTGTGAATAACATTTTAAGTTCAGCATCCTAAAATTGAAATACTCTGCTTGTTTTCTGATGTATGATATTAGAATTTTTCCCTTAGCTGTCAATATTTGGATTTCCTGAAGGTGATCTCCCAATTCTCTATAAACACATCTGTGGTGTTTCTTTAGCAGATAAAATGAGGTCAGATATTTTAATACCCAAATAATAGAGATTTTGATTCTCAACAGTTAGGGGAGGATCATTTGTTACCAGGTCAGACAAGATTTTAGTTGGATTTGAAAAGCAGAAGAAATGTACCATTTCCTGGAGTATGGAGTCCTGTTTAGGAGTATTACATAGAACAGAGAAAGAGCCGTGAAAACACTTTGCTGTGAATTCATCCATTCAGTAATTAAAAGGATACTTCCTAGAAGCCGTTGAAGAAGAGACAAAGCATTGGGGAGTACAAAGGTCAGGGAGAAAAATAAATACAGTACTAGACAATGTCACTAGACAATGTCATAAGACCTGTCACAAGACAATATTTGATGGAATGACAGAGGTACAGATAAGTGTTTCTCAGTTTCAGTGGGCACAGACCTTTCATACCTGTTTAGGGGTAGAGGGTTGGCTTCCTACAGGAGAAATTAATTGAACTGGTCCTTGAAGAATGAAATCTGAACACCTCAAAGTCAGTATTTCTCTGTGTTGGTTTTCAGTTCAAAGCGAAGATGAAGACTTTTCTTGCCATTGCTTGAGTCTGAGTGAAGCTGTGAATATAGCTGAGTGATTCTCCAGACAGGCCAGCTGCAGAGTTTCCCTCCTAGAGGCGGGCAGAAAGAGACTTTCTTTCAGTCCTCAGGCTGAAATGGGAGAACCATCCTCCCTTGAATAAATGGGCCCATTGTTAATTTTAAGCTGTTGAGTATTTTCTTTTACATTCCCTTCCAACTACCCTGTTATTATGCCAAGTGAGAAAGTTGATAATTTAGCTTGTTTAACTGCATAATATACATTTCACATCTATGTTCACCCTCTGCTTTTAAAATATTAATCACCTTTTGTGGGGGGGCTCAGAGACCTGTCTTTTCCCACGTGGCGGTTTTCTGTCATTTGTGGTCCCGAGAGTCAAGAATCTCAAGATGATTCTGAAGGTGTTTTTCTGGTTTGTTATTTGTAAAGAAATGAAAATCTTTATCAGTATGTTTTATTGTAAGTTAATAGTTTGAGAAAAGAAAGGCTTTTTTTTTTTTTTTTTTTTTAGCTTTTAATGAATATTGGGCATTTTGGAAAGTTATTGGTTAAAAGGAATTTTACCGGTATGCAGGATTTTTGTATTTGATGGAAGAAACAATATTGTAGAGATTGGGTGAAGTAAGAGTAGCACGTTAGACCTAAGCAAGGGAGATTTTCATACAAGCTATTCACCTACTAATGAGTTAGGTCTAATATATGCTTACTTAAACTCAGAATAACCAAAGCCTATAGAGTTGTTTTCAGTCATTTTTGAGAACTTTAAATGCAAAGAGCATGTCTTTATGATGGTTGTTGGTTAGGCTGCAGTGTGAATATATAGTTAATCTGAATATACAGTTAGTCTTTGTCTGAAATATTCTGTTTGCAGTAGTTCTTACCCAGGTTCCCATGCACTGCAAGACTGGTCATGGCCTTTTCCCCCAGTTACAACTGCATGGAGGAGAAATCCGATATGAGTTAGTTAATCTAGGAGCAAACATTGCTCCAGATAAAAAGGGGTTGTTTCTTTGGCATCTTATTATTATTATTTTTAATTAATTTATTTTATTTTTGGCTGCGTTGGGTTTTCGTTGCTGTGCGCGGGCTTTCTCTAGTTGCGGCGAGCGGGGGCTACTCTTCCTTGCAGTGCACGGGCTTCTCATTGCGGTGTCTTCTCTTGTTGCAGAGTATGGGCTCTAGGTGTGCAGGCTCAGTAGTTGTGGCACTCAGGCTCAATAGTTGTGGCTCAGAGGCTCTAGAGCGCAGGCTCAGTAGTTGTGGAGCACGGGCTTAGTTGCTCTGCGGGATGTGGGATCTTCCCGGACCAGGGCTCGAACCCGTGTCCACTGAATTGGCAGGCAGATTCTTAACCAGTGCACCACCAGAGAAGCCCCTCTTTGGCGTCTTGTAAGAGATAATTATGTTTCAGCTTTAGGAGGTGAGACTCTAGGCCTTTGTTTGAATTTTTGAAATGTAGAAATACTGAGTATACAATATAAAACTTGACAAAACAAGATCCTCACATGTGAAATGTTAATATATGTATGGATTTGCAAATAAGTGACATAATATTGGGAATGAAAAGAAAACATTAGTTTAAGAAAGTAATGAGCAGTGACCATGGTGACCCCTAATTTAGGTATTCTGGGTGCAGAGCCACTGTATAGCCCTGCTGGGAATTCAGGTTTGTTTTTTTAGTTACAGAGTGGGAAAATCACTTTTATAGCATAGATACTCTTTTTTCTAAAGGTAATAAAATATTTAGGTATGGACAGAGCAGACAGTATTGAATGAATGTTTAAAGTCAGGCTTGGAAGAATTTTTTATAGGATTAAAATGGAATCTCTCAAATCTTCACTTCCCCATCTTCTGTCACCTTGTTATTATCATTTTTTTCTTGTTGCATGAGTGGAGTTATCTATCCTTCTGTAAATACTCAGATTTCTTTTACAGCTGAGTTTGTTAACCATTTTGTGTGATAATTACTGGAACAAAGTTCATCAACCTCATTGGCATTTAGTCCACCCGGCAGGGCTAAGCAGTTGCAGCAAATGTCCCTGTCCAGCCTAAATGGAAGAGAGTAAAATGAACTGGGGACTTGATGGGAGGGAAAGAACAAGTTAGGTTGAAAGAGAAAAAGAAAGAGGCAGTTTTAAAAAGGTCACAATGGGGGCTTCCCTGGGGGCTTCCCTGGCGGCGCAGTGGTTGGGAGTCCGCCTGCCGATGCAGGGGACACGGGTTCGTGCCCCGGTCCGGGAAGATCCCACATGCCGCGGAGCGGCTGGGCCCGTGAGCCATGGCCGCTGAGCCTGCGTGTCCGGAGCCTGTGCTCCACAACAGAAGAGGCCGCAACAGTGAGAGGCCCGCGTACCAAAAAAAAAAAAGGTCACAATGGGAACAGTTATTTACTGGGTCAGATTTGGTACTCAAGAAATCTTCACCCTTTTCCCCCTTTTAAAGTTTGGTTAATTTATGCTTTTCTTTAGGTAAGATATTCATATGCGTTGAAAGCCAAATGACTCAATAGCGTTTAGAGGAAAGAGCCTCCTGTTGTCTGGTCATTCATTTCTTCTGCCTGGAAGCAACCAGTGTTAGCAGTTTCTTGTGTATACTCTCAGGGATAATCTATACAGATGTGTGAAAATACATATATATCCTCATCCCCCTTTCCAACACAAATAGTATCCTTAAAAATCTGCTTTTTTTTTTTTTGGCATTTTGCTTTTTTCACTTAACCCCAAATCAGTCAATATACCCTCATTCTTTTTGTACAGCTGCATTGTGTTTGGATTTATCATAATTTATTTAACCAGCTCCTATTGATGGACAATTAGGTTGTTAGATTATTTCTAATCTTTTTCTTTTAGTAACACTGTAGTGTAATTTTTGCATCAATAACTATATCTATCTGTATATGGCATATATATGAGCATACCTGTGAGATAGATCCCTAGAAATGAAATTGCTGCGTCAAAGGGTTGTATGCAATTGTAATTTTGATTGATATTGCCAAATATCTCTATAGAGACACTCCTACCCACAATGAGAATGCCAGTTTCCTCATACCTGTGCTACCACACGTTTGGACAGCCTTTCATCTTTTCCAGTCAGATGGGCCTATTTCCATCTTCCTCCTTTTTTAAAGGGCTTAATCACAGGTATTTTACAGAGGATTCTGTATGTTTTTAAGTGGCTCTTTTTTTCCCCATTTTGCATGAGAATATACAAAATAAAGATGTGCTGACCTTCTTTAAATGATTTTTTAACTTCTGGGGGGGAATGCTATTTATTTGAATTTTTTCATTTAGAGTTTTGGTTAATAATTATCCTCTATCATTTGTTTCCTATTTCCAAACGGATTTCCTCTCTCTGTTAACATATTACTTCCAATTACATGGTGAAAGATTTTTTTGTTTCTTGTGGAATAGTTTTCGGCATAGTGCCCTGTCATAGACTTTCTGAAAAATTAAGCAAATCACATTTAATAGATTTCAGGTTGTTGCCTTTGGAGTTTCTCCAGCAGCCTGATATATTGTGGAATTTCAAATCCTACTCTAGCTCGCCTTATGGATGTGACAGAGAGACTGACCATAATGAGGTATTTGGCCTGGTTCTTGGACATAGTAAAATTCACCCTTAGGAACCTCACTGTTTTCATATCAACTGTTATTAGCCAGTGGAGCATAACAAGTCACAACGGTTTCCAGTGTTTCATAGCATAGTGAGTCAGGCATTGTGAAGGCCTACTAATGTGTGGCACGATATATTTCTTCATTTTACCTGGGTATAAGCAGCAGAGAGTGTAAATGTTGGTAACCTTGGTGACAAGAAGAGTCAGAATGCCAGGGATGTTTGTGTTTTATGTGCTTAAAGTTGAGGGAAGGAGGAATTTCCCTTTACTATGCTGTAAAATTTTTAATATGTTGAGAAGTGTTTGGAACTAGATAACAAGTTGCACCATTTGTTATTTGAATTCTGTGACTTGTTAAACACTTTTTCCTAGGATTCAAAAAGTGATTTAACAATGACCACTGTTCTTCATTATAATTATCTTGGGTAAATTTTGATTTACCAAAAGAGGAAGTGGGTTTTTTTTTAATGACATTAACCACCGAATCCCACTTACCGTTGATTCCATCAGGGGCTTGAGTGTTGTGATTTGGTTCCATTGAGAATCCAGTTACAGTATTAGACCAGTATTTCTCAAATGATTTCTGAGATATTAACTTTTAGAGATGGTAAAACTTAAAAATTTAGTAAGGTTGTATAATGCTAGCCAGAGGAGATTGTAGATATGTTCTGAAAGTGTTTTCTTCTTGAGAAAAGATACTGGAGGACAAATATCCTTAAGAAAGCAAATGCTTTGTTCCTTAACTAGCAACCCTTAGGGATGTTCTGGAGAGAGAAGTTTGTAAATAAATACAAGCATTGTTATGCATGTAATTTTCATGACTTTGGACATTCTCTTGAAGTATCTCCATGCTACTGACTTCCAAATATTCTACGAATGGTTCTTTTGATCTTTTTATACTAGGCATTTCTGTTTATATGTACCTTTATTCATTCTGAAAGATTCTAGTTCGTATCTAATTCTCAGAGTGACACTTTGATAGCTTAGCAGACAGAGGTGTTTCCAAACTTCATCAATGGCTTGTTCCCTCCTAGGCTGTCTCCTCATCTTCAGGGTGGCGCCTTGCTGAGGCAGGAATTCTAAAATCCTGTATTTAATATATTAATCCCGTCAGACCCACTTGATAGAACTGAGTTTACAGTCCAAAATGCCTGTTTTGAACCCTGAAGTCCTTGGTCTCTCTATTCTTCATGCACAGTACCTTTAGCCCTACCCATCCATCAGGGCACATTCATATACTAGGTGCTCTTTGAAATGTTTGACGGCTCCAACTCACTTGGGTCTCCTTTCTTTCCTATATTACATAATAATAATGAAAATACACTGACATTTATTGAGCCCTTGTTACTGTCTAGGCCCTGCTGTAGATATTTTGCACATGTTCGATTATTTAATCCTCATAGTGACCCTCTGAGGAAGTATGATTTAAAACCTCTGATTTGCAGATGAAGAAACAGAGAGACAGAGCAGTTAAATGAGATGCTCAAAGTTACACAGCTAGTAATTGGTTAGGCTTAGGATTTGATACCAGACAAACTGAGTAATAATACTGTAATGCTTTTAACTAGTATACTCTGTTTTCTGGGAATAGGTGACAATTTTTACTACTGATAACCAAGTTTGTATGTGTTTCTTAAAGAGAGAATCAAAGACTTGTGTAAATGGGAGTAACTGAGATTATTTTTAAAACTATGACTAGTTTCTAAACTAATCATTAACATCATAAGTGATATTTTTAAAATGTACCTTCTAGGCCCAGACTTTGAATTCAGGATGTTTAGGGATTCTCACATGCCTTATGGATGTTTCTCGTGTACCATCGAATCCCATTTTGTACACTAATGTTTGGGAATATTATGTAGCTTTTATTTCTTAAAAATATTTTTATTATGGATCTTTTGTTATTTAGATCACTTCATCAAAAAGATTAAGGCTAAATTGCAATGGAACTGCCACTGACTAAATAATGTGACAGATCTGCTTTTCTCCAGCTACTGGTCTTTTCACTTTTTTCAGGGTTCAGTCAACATAGGTCAAATCCTTTTTGGAAATAAATGTCAGTTTTAATAATATATGATATCAGGCTTCAGTTCTATTTATGACACTGAAAGTATCGTTAGAACACTTTGAAGTTGGCACATTACTTATAATATTTTAATACTATAAAATTTAATAATGAATGTTAAATTTACCAAAGACTTCTGGAGGAATCTTTAGTAAATTTAACCAGTATTTAACCAAGTATATAACAAGTATAGTTGGTTTTGTTTCATACCTCACTGTTAAGCTAAAGTGGTAAAATTTATGTTAAAAGGAACTGCATATAGTCTTTTTAAGGCCAAATTTTTGGTCTTCATATTATGTTTCACGGTGGTACAGTTTAAGTACATACAAATAGGTCATATACTTTGTTAAATCATGAACCTCTCTCACCAGGAAAAAAAACGCTACAACTCTGGGTCTTATTTACTCAAGATCATATTAAAATTCCCCATACATGTTCAGTAACTGTTGACTGATGATCATAATGATGATGGGGACAAATGGGAAGCTGGGTTGCAGTTATAGTCGTTTCTTCTAGAATTGTTTTGTTAATGAAAATGATTAATAGTTATAATTAACTGATGAGACATTTTGGTTTTCTTTGTTTTTAATCCTAGTCAGGGTTGGTTTCTAGGAAACGCCCCCGATGTTACTTAATGTAATAGGCCTCTGCCTCCCTAGGTACAGAGTCTTCCTGTGTGTCAGCCCGAGTTTGTTTTCTCTGTATTTGACCCAGTGGTTCTCTTTCTGTCCTTTAGTGTCATGCACAACAAAGGATAGCCCTCGCACACATTACAGCCTTTCCAGTAGGTGACCGAGTTGTATTTCCTTTTAAGTCTTGTGGATCTTCTGTTGGAAGCCATTTCTTCAAGTGTTTCTTTCTTGATGGTCACCTCTCTTCACACCCCTGAGCATTTGCCTTTAAAAGTAGTTCAGTATTTAAATGTCTCTTTATGTGTGACTCCCAGAACTGAACCTAACACTTCATACATTAAGACCAATGCAGAAGTATAGTTACTAAGTAAGGAAACTGATTTTTGTGACCAGACAGTGCAGGGTTTAGAGCTGCCCTGGGCACTGGGCTTGATAGAATTTTTACTGTTTTCTCTGTATACTATTATACTGTTTGAAATTTTTACAATATGTGTGTCTTTTGTTTAAAAAGTGAAAGGAAGTTAAAACTGGCCTGTGCTTTGTAGACATGCAAACTCAGGCTTGTCTGGACATATATGGAAGTTAGGAGAGCCTGAGAGGGGCAGGTGTTTGTGTATGTGTGTGCCGTTTGCATGAAAGATAAAGGAACTTCATGGGAAGGAATTCAAGAAACACGTAAGTGAGGTGTGTTCAAGCTTAGTCCTTGGAGATTTTATTATTAGTATTTATTATCTTTTAGGAGAGATGGGTAAATTCTTGGTACAGCAGAGTACGTCCTGTTGGTATTGTCTTCTGATGCTGCACTCTGAATGACTCATGCCAGAGCCCTAAGAGAAGGTGTTAGTGAACATATATTCGTTAGTCTCTTACTGTGTATTAGGCTTGGATAGAGAGGGTGGTTCTCTGTTTTCTGACAAAAAGGTACATGGAACATGATATGGAATATAAGAAGGAGCTTGGAAGTAGGAGACGACATATATGTAATGAGACTTGGGCAAAGACCACAGTAATATGTGCTTTGATCATACAGCCTAGTTAGGATGGTAGGGAACTTCTCGACTAGTGTCTATAGAATCCATAGAGGAGATAGAAGTAGCAGCGGTGGAGAGAATTTACTATTCCTATATCTGGGTATGGAGCCATTTATTCAGTATCATTATCGAGCATCTACTGTGTGCTCAGTCCTGGTCTAGGTACTGAAAGTACACAAAACAAAGTCATTATTGTTATGAACCTTATATTCTAGTAAGAGGGGCTGTTAACTCACAAGTGTATAGATAAATAAGCAATGGAATTTAAGAAGGTGATGTGCTAGGGAATAATTGGGGGAAGGGTATATGGGGGAAGGGTTTCACCTTAAGTTGGGCCGTCAAGGCAGGCCCTTCTGACTGAGGAAGCAACATTGACTTAAGAATAAGAAGCCAGTCATGGGAAGAGGAAGGAGAACAGCACTGCAGGCATCAAAAGGCCTGGAGACAAGAAAGAGCTTGGCATGTTCAAGGAGTAGGAAAGGAGTGGCAGGAGTGCAGTGAGCAAGGAGGCGAGTGGAATGAGATGCGGGGACGGGAGGGAAGCCAAGTGTCAGAATAAGAGATAAGGAGGCTTAAGGGAGTGAGGAGATGACATTGGGGGTGATGGTGGGACAACTAGGGGTTTGAGAAGGATTCTGATGCCTCTGGATGAGAGCTGAGCTAGGAAGAGTGGGTTACTATTACTGTGATTTTAGCATATCTGCAAGCTGGTGTGTTTTTAAATTGGTTTTGATAGAAATTTCAGGGGAAGAATTCCAAAAATATTTTGAGCAAAAGAGGAACCATATAACCTTCCAAGGTGGCTAGTTGGAAGTAAGATACTCATTTTAATATGTTTGTTTGGAAAAGTTATTTATAAGTTGTAACACATACATTATTATTTTCTCATTGTTATTTGCACACTGATTAGAGTTTTTCTCTTTTGTGTTCTTTTAAGTTTTATTATCACTGTAAGAAGTGGCTTGTTTCCCAGATGGCTTCTGTTTTCATTTCCTTGTGATGTCGTGACCTTTTCTACTTTAATAAGGAAATGTTGCATACACCTTCAGGAGTTGTATACAAATTATGCTGGTCACACTTTTGCTAGAGTCTGCCTCAAAGATAAAAGTGAGTGTTAGGGTGTTTATTCTAGGTCAGATATGTTGAGCTGGAAAAGATTTTAATAGTGTCTATTTTTTAAAAGAATGTTTTAGCCTGTTGGTTGGTTAATGTGCCCCATGCCCAAAGTTATGTTTTGTGGCCCCTTTATTATTTCAAATGGAGGGAGTTTATGAGATTTAATGTTTTTCATTTCTGAACCTTTCAGAGAGGTCACTTGAGGGGGATTAACATCTCATAAGAGAAGGCTGACAGTTGACACTTTAGTAAATTCAGATTTTCAGGCCTTAAATACATTGTTAATGGATAAAACTGTTGTCAATATCATGTAGCTCTAGGTCTGTAATAATAAATCATAATGCTTTAGCAAATGATGTAACTTCATACTTCATATTTAAGGTCAGCTTTTTATAAATTCAGGGAATGAATGAGTTTCCTATGAGTTTTGGGGTATATTGGCAAAATAACACTTTACAGCCAACTTAGGAATATCTGTGTTACATTAAGTATGACAAAATAATAATACTAGTGTAAAAGAACTGTCACTCTAGATAAAGTTTACTTAACAACTTTATCTTAAGATTTAAAGTAATCTAATAGTAATTAATTTCCAGCCTTAAAAAAACACTGCAGGCAGTTGTGATTATATCATGATGAATGGTCAAATGTCCATGACTGTGTTTTATTACTGAAGCTAATATAGTAGTATTGTGTATTTTATTATTAATTTTTTTTTTTTACTGCAGTCCTTGAAGGTTTATTTTTTCTCCCAATATACCATTTTAAGATTCTATTTTTAGTGGACAATATTCTACATGCTGTTTAGTGTAGTTGTTACCAGTGCAAGCTCTGGAGCACAATGTCTGTGTGTGAATCCTGGCTCTTTAATTTACCAGCTATATATATCTGGACAAATAACTCGACTGTGCCCCAGGTCCTTAACTGTCAAATGGGGGAAAAATAATATTTACATTATAGGTTTGTTGCATTGAATAAATAAACACCTGTGAAGTGGCTGGCACATAGTAAGAACTCAGTGAAGTTTACCTAATAAGAACAGAGGTTATATTATAGTAATAACTATTTACTAGTAATATCTAGTTGAAGCAGTTTTGACACTATATATTTCTAGATCCCTCACTTCTTAGATAATGTCATCTTCCAAATTAATTCTGGTTTTCTTTTTCATAGGTTTTTATAGAAGATTCTTTAGAAGCATCCTTCTCAGTACACACACAGACATACACATGCACATGCACACACATACACAACATACACACATTGCAGTTTGAATTATTTCATGTAACATCTTTTATAGAAGGTACATAATAAATATTTGTTGAATGAATAGCCCATTTCCTTCTTCCATCTGTCATGATCTGGCATAAACTCTCAAAAAGATCTGAAAGAAGGGTTTGCACCGGTAATAACCTCCAATTCGACATTATTCCCTTAGTAATTGCCATTCACTATAGTTTTTTGGTTTTTTAATTCTTCTAAAAAGGCGTGGTAAACTATATTGCTGGTGAGAGACAGTCGCTCTAGGGAACAATTTTCTCCTCCAGTGAAGGATACATTTGATTATAAGAGAGAATATATAAGCGGAATGTAGACTAGGCAAACTTAGCCATGTGTCTGCCATTTGTACCATCTCTTTCCCGGAGCTTTGGTGCATCAGCCTTTGTGTCTTGGTCTCTGTGATCCTTACCTTGCCCTCCTGCTTTTCTGGCCATAGCCAACTGGACCTGGGATGGGTGCTTGACCATCTATAGGCAGTGTAGCCACCAATAGACAAAGTTAGCAGATCTGTATGTGGTCATACTATTTGCAAGCCTTATGAATTTTATGAAATATAAAATTTAGCTACTCTGAACTTTAGCCGTACAAATCAGTATAAATAAATCATTGCTCTTCCTTTGTTGACTTATTTATACTTACTCCACAGATCTTTATTGAATGTTCTTATATGCCAGGCACTGTCCTAGGCCCTGGGGATACAGTGGTGTGAATAAAACAAACTCTGCCTTCCCAGACTTACATTTTAGCGAAGTGAAGAAGTGACAATAAATAAATAAAAATAGTTGGTGATAAATAGTTTGGGGCAAAGCAAAGGAGTATGGGGAAAGGGAGTGGTAGTTGAATGTGAGTTACTGATTTATAGAAGGTGAGCAAATAAGGCCTCATAGATAAGGTGACATTGAACAGAGATTTGGATGAAGTGGGGCGAGGGGGAGAGTATTTGGGGCAAAGGGTAAAGACCATGAGATGAACATTTGCTTTGCATGTTTCAGGAACAGCAAGACTTGAGTGGCTGGAGTAGACTAAGGGGGAGAGTGGTAGAAGATGATTTTAGAACGTTGAAGGTAGTTATTTCCTAAGATTAATAGTATTAAAATCTACAGCAGGTTAGTTGATAAGACAGAGGCATTTTGCTGCTAGTTTAAAACAAGATCTTGTCAACAAAGTGATAGGTTTGGGTTTTTTTTTTGTTTGTTTTTGGAAAACAGTACTGTGGTACACAGAAAATATTTCTCTGAAGTCTGAGAAGTCTGCTGACTGCAGTGTTATTTTATTCAGGATTGATACTAATTGTTAATGTATTTGAGGCTTAAAAGGTTGTAAATATTGGTATTTGTATCCTTAGTTGTTGTTTATATGTAGGAAGAGTAACTAGAAGTGAGAAGTGGTGTCAGATTTAATATATAGTTCAGTGATAGTAACTTGTGGAGTGGTGACTGCTCACTAATTTCATTGCTGTCACCCTTCCAAGAATATTTAGTTGGAAAGATAAGGTGAAACAAAAAATTATTTTTGTCTTTTCTCTCTTCTCCAAGATTTTGGGTTTACCCTTATTTTTCAGTTTTATAATGGAGATTGAGAAATTTTGGTATCTGTTGGGTAATTACTAAAGTAACAGGCAGATTATTAAAGGCATATTAGTATATAAAATGATTCAGTCTATTTAGGGATTTGTCAAATAATATTTGAAATTGCCTTTTAAGTTTTACTTCCAGAAACATTTCCTGGGAAGCTTTGGTCTCTTTACAATAGATGATCATTAAAACATTTCATTTACACCTGGCAGGAATGACCTTTTGAAGTCAGCTAGCTTCTCAGGTGGACTGGTAATCATTGTCCAATTGTCTTCACTTCTGTTACAGTCACAAGACTGTGTTCTGTTGAAATTTAAAATACAAATAGCTAAATAGGGGCTTCCCTGGTGGCGCAGTGGTTGAGAGTCCGCCTGCCGATGCAGGGGACCACGGGTTCGTGCCCCGGTCCGGGAAGATCCCACATGCCGCGGAGCGGCTGGGCGCGTGAGCCATGGCCGCTGAGCCTGCGCGTCCAGAGCCTGTGCTCCGCAGCAGGAGAGGCCACAACAGTGAGAGGCCTGCTTACCGCAAAAAAAAAAAATGGCCTGGAATAGATGAAATGTAATGAAACAAAAAATTTAAGAAAATTTGGCCTGTGGTTTCATGGATTTGTAAAATTTTATTTTAGTGTAGTCTTCTATGAACCTCCTTAAAATAAATGAAAAGTTATTAATCAAATGATCATTTTTTATGGTAAGTATACATTTAAAATATTTGATTTCTGCTTACTAATTTTTATGTATATTTCACTTTTTTTAAAAAAATTTTTTGCTGAACGCGGGCCTCTCACTGTTGTGGCCTTCCTGTTGCGGAGCACAGGCTCCGGACACACAGACTCAGCGACCATGGCTCACGGGCCCAGCCGCTCCGCGCATGTGGGATCTTCCTGCACCAGGGCACGAACCCGTATCCCCTGCATTGGCAGGTGGACTCTCAACCACTGTGCCACCAGGGAAGCCTTGTATATTTCACTTTTGATAGCAAGTCAGGCACATAAGAAGTTAAAGAAGCTTAATGTGACCAGTAGAATATGGTTTAGTGTAGTATTTAGTGTACAGTCAGCCCATATATCTGGGGGTTCCATATCTGCAGATTCTGCGTCTGTGGATTCAACCAAATCGAAAATATTTGGAAAATTCCAGGAAGTTCCAAAAAGCTAAATTTGAATTTGCTATGCTGGCAGCTATTTACATGGCATTTACATTAGATATTATAAGTAGATGATTATTATAGAGATGACTATTATAAGTATTCTAGAGATGATTTAAAGTATATGGAGGATGTACATAGGTTATATGCAAATACTATGCCATTTTATATAAGGGACTCAGGCATCCCTGAATTTTGGTATCCGCAGGGGTTCCTGGAGCCAATCCTCCTTACTGACAGATGATGACTGTACCAGGTGACAGTGAAGTTCAGTCTGGCTGTCTGGCTAGAAGTGTTTTTTTAAAATTTCTAGTTCTGTAAAAAAATGCCACTGGTAATTTGAGAGGGATTGTGTTGAATCTGTAGATTGCTTTGTGTAGTATAGTCATTTTCACAATATTGATTCTTCTAATCAAAGAACATGGTATATGTCTCCATCTGTTTATACCATCTTGGATTTCTTTCATCAGTGTCTTATAGTTTCCTGAGTACAGGTCTTTTACCTCCTTAGGTAGTTTTTATTCCTAGGTATTTTATTCTTTTTGTTGCAGTGGTGAATGGGATTGTTTCCTTAATTTCTCTTTCTGATCTTTCATTGTTAGTGTACAGGAATGCAAGAGATTTCTGTGCATTAATTTTGTATCCTGAAACTTTACCAAATTCATTGATTAGCTCTACTAGTTTTCTGGTGGCATCTTTAGGATTCTCTATGTATAGTATCATCTCATCTGCAAACAGTGAGAGTTTTACTTCCTCTTTTCCAATTCGTATTCCTTTTATTTCTTTTTCTTCTCTGATTGCTGTGGCTAGGACTTCCAAAACTGTGTTGAATAATAGTGGTGAGAGTGGACATCCTAGTCTTGTTCCTGCTCTTAGAGGTAATGCTTTCAGTTTTTCACCGTTGAGAATGATGTTTGCTGTGGGTTTGTCATATATGACCTTTGTTATGTTGAGGCAGTTTCCCTCTATGCCCATTTTCTGGAGTGCTTTTATCATAAATGGGTGTTGAATTTTGTCAACAGATTTTCCTGCATCTATTGAGGTGATCATATGGTTTTTATTCAATTTGTTAATATGGTGTGTCACGTTGATTGATTTGTGTATATTGAAGAATCCTTGCATCCATGGGATAAACCCCACTTGATCATGGTGTATCATCCTTTTAAAGTGTTGTTGGATTCTGTTTGCTAGTATTTTGTTGAGGATTTTTACATCTATATTCATCAGTGATATTCGTCTGTAATTTTCTTTTTTTGTAGTATCATTGTCTGGTTTTGATATCAGGGTGATAGTGGTCTCATAGAATGAGTTTGGGAGTGTTCCTTCCCCTGCAACTTTTTGGAAGAGTTTTAGAAGGATAGGTGTTAGCTCTTCTCTAAATGTTTGATAGAATTCACCTGTGAAGCCATCTGGCCCTGGGCTTTTGTTCGTTGGAAGATTTTTCTTCTTTTTTTTTGCGGTACGCGGGCCTCTCACTGTTGTGGCCTCTTCCGTTGTGGAGCAACAGGCTCCGGACGCACAGGCTCAGCAGCCATGGCTCACGGGCCTAGCAGCTCCACGCCATGTGGGATCTTCCTGGACCGGGGCACAAACCCGCGTCACCTGCATTGGCAGGTGGACTCTCAACCACTGCGCCACCAGGGAAGCCCTGTTGGAAGATTTTTAATCACAGTTTCAATTTCAGTGCTTGTTATTGGTCTGTTCATATTTTCTATTTCTTCCTGGTTCAGTCTTGGCACGTTGTGCATTTCTAAGAATTTGTCCATTTCTTCCAGGTTGTCCATTTTATTGGCATCGAGTTGCTTGTAATAGTCTCTTATGATGCTTTGTATTTCTGCGGTGTCCACTGTAACTTCTCCTTTTTCATTTCTGATTTTATTGAGTTGAGTCCTCTCTCTCTTTTTCTTGATGAGTCTGGCTAATGGTTTATCAATTTTGTTTATCTTCTCAAAGAACCAGCTTTTAGTTTTCTTGATCTTTGCTATTGTTTCTTTGTTTCTATTTCATTTATTTCTGCTCTGACATTTATGATTTCTTTCCTTCCACTAACTTTGGGTTTTGTTTGATCTTCTTTCTCTAGTTCCTTTAGGTGTAAGGTTAGATTGTTTATTTGAGATTTTTCTTGTTTCTTGAGGTAGGATTTTACTGCTATAAACCTCCCTCTTAAAACAGCTTTTGCTGCGTCCCATAGGTTTTGGATCATCGTGTTTTTGTTGTCATTTGTCTCTAGGTATTTTTTGATTTCCTCTTTGATTTCTTCAGTAATCTCTTGGTTATTTAGCAACGTATTGTTAGCCTCCATGAGTTTGTGTTTTTTACCTTTTTTTTCCCTGTAATTGATTTCTAATCTCATAGCGTTGTGGTCGGAAAAGATGCTTGATATGATTTTGATTTTCTTAAATTTGCTGAGGCTTGAATTGTGATCCAAGATGTGATCTATCCTGGAGAATGTTCCTTGTGCACTTGAGAAGAGAGTGTAATCTACTCTTTTCAGATGGAATGTCCTATAAATATCAGTTAAGTCCATCTTGTTTAATTTGTCATTTAAAGCTTGTGTTTCCTTATTTATTTTCATTTTGGATGATCTGTCCATTGGTGGAAGTGGGGTGTTAAAGTCCCCTACTATTCTTGTGTTACTGTTGATTTCCCCTTTTATGGCTGTTAGCATTTGCCTTAGGTACTGAGGTGCTCCTATGTTGGGTGCATAAATATTTACAATTGTTATATCTTCTTCTTGGATTGATCCCTTGATCATTATGTAGTGTCTTTCTTTGTCTCTTATAATAGTCTTTAAAGTCTATTTTGTCTGATATGAGAATTGCTACTCCAGCTTTCTTTTAATTTCCATTTGCATGGAATATCTTTTTCTATCCTCTCACTTTCAGTCTGTATGTGTCCCTAGGTCTGAAGTGGGTCTCTTGTAAACAGCACATATATATGGGTGTTATTTTTGTATCCATTTAGCAAACCTGTGTCTTTTGCTTGGAGCATTTACTCCATTCACTTTTAAGGTAATTATTGATATGTATGTTCCTATGACCGTTTTCTTAATTGTTTTGGGTTTGTTTTTGTAAGTCCTGTTCTTCTTTTGTGTTTCCCACTTAGAGAAGTTCCTTTAGCATTTGTTGTTGTAGAGCTGGTTTTGTGATGCTGAATTCTCTTAGCTTTTGCTTGTCTGTAAAGCTTTTGATTTCTCTGTCAAATCTGAATGAGATCCTTGCCGGTAGAGTAATCTTGGTTGTAGGTTCTTCCCTTTCATCACTTTAAATATATCGTGCCACTTCTTCTGGCTTGTAGAGTTTCTGCTAAGAAATCAACTGTTCACCTTACGGGTGTTCCCTTGTATGTTATTTGTCATTTTTCCCTTGTTGCTTTTAATAATTTTTCTTTGTTTTTAATTTTTGTCAATTTGATTACTATGTGTCTCGGTGTGTTTCTCTTTGGGTTTATCCTGCCTGGGACTCTTTATGCTTCCCAGACTTGGGTGGCTATTTCCTTTCCCATGTTAGAGAAGTTTTTGACTATAATCTCTTCAAATGTTTTCTTGGGTCCTTTCTCTCTCTCTTCTCCTTTTGGGACCCCTATAATGCGAATGGTAGTGTGTTTAATGTTGTCCCAGGGGTCTCTTAGGCTGTCTTCATTTCTTTTCATTCTTTTTTCTTTTTTCTGCTCTGCGTCAGTGAATTCTACTATTCTGTCTTCCAGGTTACTTATCCGTTCTTCTGCCTCATTTATTCTGCTATTGATTCCTTCTAGTGTTTTTTTTTCATTTCAGTTATTGTATTGTTCATCTCTGTTTGTTTGTTCTTTAATTCTTCTAGGGCTTTGTTAAACATTTCTTGCCTCTTCTTGATCTTTGCCTCCATTCTTTTTCTGAGGTCTTGGATCATCTTCACTATCATTATTCTGAATTCTTTTTCTGGAAGGTTGCCTATCTCCACTTCATTCAGTTGTTTTTCTGGGGTTTTATCTTGTTCCTCCATCTTGTACATAGTCGTCTGCCTTTTCATTTTGTCTCTCTTCTGTGAATGTGATTTTCGTTCCACAGGCTGCAGGAGTGTAGTTCTTCTTTCTTCTGCTGTCTGCCCTCTGGTGGATGAGGTTGTCTAAGAGACTTTTGCAAGCTTCCATATGGGAGGGACTGGTGGTGGGTAGAGCTTGGTGTTGCTCTGGCAGTCAGAACGTGTGTCTTACGCCATAAGGAAAAGGTATTGGATCTGAAATCAGCTGTTCTGGCTTCTCATGCTCTTCATTAGTTATGTAGTATAAACTCGGATAATTTATTTCAAGTCACTAAGCAAAATTCTCATTATAAATTTGGATAATTTGCTACAGAACTTTCTTGGGAATAAAGCTGAAAAATATGTAAATGAAAGGAATATAATTTTTTTAACTTGCAGAATAAGTTCTGAGTTCATATTAATGTCATTTTTTCCATCTTAGTAATATAATCTTTAATAAGTACTTGGAAGTAAGGATTCATTGCTTTTTTAAAAAGTTTTCATAGAGGTCTAACTAATAAAACAATAACTGGAAAGCATCTGTATATGTTTACTAACACAATTTGTTCTCTGTGGAGTTCCTTTTTCTGTAATTGGGAAATTCAGTGTATTTACATTTCATTCATTTGGTGAATTTTGATAGGCTCTGGGGATACAAAAATGCATAAGAAGTATTTCATTTCCTTGGAGAGATCACAGTCACATGGGGGATACAGACTTAAAAATCACAGTCACATGGGGGATACAGACTTAAAAAAACAAGTGAATTTCAGCAGAGCATGAAAAAGCTTTATTAGAAGATGAAAGAGTGCCGTGTAAGTTTTGGGGAGAGATTAGTTATAATTGTGTGATATTATGTACAGAACAAGACTTGTATATCTGTTATTTATCTAGACATGAGAAGGTTGTGCCCATATGGGGCTGTTGGATGGTAAGTTGTCATGAGTAGCTTTGTGGAAACCACATGTCATTAGTCAGATGGGGTCTTCCCTCCACCAGAAGTGCCTCTGCTGTTAAAAGGTGGGGTGCTGTGAAGGAAAGGAGTGAAAGGGGAAAGAGAAGCTAATGTTTTGAGAACAGAATCACAAGGTGAATACATGCCTTAATGGGCATCTGTTACTTGACAGAAGGACAGAAGAAAGTACAAATCTCTACCTTTATCTCTTTGAATCTGGCCAAACTCTATTTCTCTCTTGTTCTCCCATCTTTGCTAGTTTCCAAGTTTATTTCTCTTAGGCTTATCTGTTTAGTTATGATAGCACTCTAGGATTACAACTGCAATATGTCTTCTTTTGGTTATGTATTATTATTGTGCTAGAACTATGTCATCAAGTGAGATAATAAAATATTCTACAAATGAAAGCATTTGTTTCACACATTGCATGACCAGTGTAATATATACGCAGTTGGGAAATTACGTGGTTAAAGTGAGGTGAACTAGTGCATACCTCTTATGCTTAAGGAATATTATCACCACCAGTGGCTCTTCTATCTCTTAAAAAACATAAATCATGTGACATCTGTGTGGTAAAAGGTGAATGGATTAAAAATCTGGGCTAAGGATTATAGGAGGTCTCAAAAGTTTTTCTCAAGGTCAGGAAGGCAGAACTGGGGAGTCATTGTGCTTCTCAAGATCCCTTAGATTCACCTCTCAGATGAATCCTACACATCTAAGTTCTGCCACCATGATATTAGTAGTATTTCTTATGCTTCAACCACTCAGGGTAGATCTGTAGGTTACTACCTGTACGTATCTACATTAGCACTAGAATTTCTTTCCTTAAAATAGTCTTTACATTTTTTTGTATTTGGAAATATTACCAAATAATAAAGGATACTATTCAGTAAGGATCCTTTTGCTTTTGATAAATTAGGGTAAGGTTTACATGTAGCTTCCAGATAAAAACGCTATACTTACAGCATTAAGGCTGTAGGAGATAAAAGGAAGATCTTTTGTGAGTAGGATAGCTTGGTATGTTAGACCTCATGGTAAGCTCTCTAGAGGGAAACGCTGACATGACTTTTCTCATAAGAAACTTTTGGGTGACAGACACTGCAATTTGCTTATTTAGTACTTTTCATCAATGCTTTTCCTTACTATAAGTTCTTTTTGGGGTGGCATTCTGCCCAGGTAAGAGATTTGCCTTTGTAGACTCATTGCAGTGCAGTCTAAGTGGATGTTTGCTAGGGTATGTTTCTGTTTGCCTGAGTGAGGTGGGCCCCATTCCCTATTGATTGTCTTCTTCTCCTTGTCAGGAAAGTGGACATGGCGCTTGGACTTTCTTGTTACCATTTGTGACAATTAAAAAGTAGATGAAATCTATGTATGTGGGTGGCTGAGGAGAAAGACTGAGGAGCCTGGGACAAGAATGTCATCGTGGAACTGCCTTGGACTCCTACCTTTACACCTCTCTTTACGTGAAGAAAATAACAATTTCTTTTTTATTACAACCGCCGTAGAAGGATTTTCTGGTATGTGCAGCTGAATATAATCCTAACTTTGCTTCATAGGATACATTTTGTTTTATCTTCACGCCAGAGCCTTTGTTACTAAAAGCTATTAGTACCTGCCAGATACAGATTTTGTCAGTGAACTTCAACTAGTGTTGAACTTGACTAGCTGGGATGGAGGGATTTTGAGAAAAAAGCATATATTTCAATGTAATTTGAAATTAATATTTCATCAGTAATCATGTGATTCAAGACCATTCTCCTCCTGAACAGGAAATTGAAGAAAACATTGAATCCAGATAAGTTCTTACAGTTTGGATTCTGTAACTTGTTTGCAGCTTTCTGATCTCTTGCAGCCTGGCCATTCCTTAAAATATACAGCCCCTAAGACGATGGCACATGCACGTATCCAAAAAGTTGCTGGGTTTCTCCTTGCTGAATTTAGCCTGCTGGTACTCCACGGGAATTATTCCGAGGAGCGGTGGGAGTATTCAGACTTTCCTTTGAGTACTTGAGGGTGGCGGTGTGTGTTTCTGAAGAAACTACAGAAGGTGTAGGGGAGTCTCTGGAACCGTGTTAATTGGCCCACCTGTATCAGAATTACCTGCAGCTCTTAATAACAATACACATTTCTGTGCCTCACTCGAGACTCACTGAATTAGAATCTGTAGGAGTAGAAAGTGGGAATCTGTGTTATTAACAAGCAGTGCAAGTGATTCAAGGACACAAATACTTGAGAAGTATTGTTTTCGAGCCTTTCTAGGTTCCCCCAGCCTCTTCCACAAGACCTTCAAATTGCGTGTTTGTATTAAGATGCTGAATTAACCTGTTCCACCGGTGAGTGCATCCTTCACTGCGGGTGTTTGTTGTCGATGGCTTCCAGCTTCGTGAATGGTGGCTTTGTGTGTGAAGTCAAAATTTCCATCGATTTTACATGAGTGTTTAATGTTTGAGGAAAGTACTTTATCTTGGAGTAATTGATACTATTCTTGAATTGAAACAATTTTTGTCTACAAATAGCCAGGGAACTGTTTTTTTCTTTAATGGTGCCTGTTTGACTTGGAAGATTCATATTCGTTCAGGTTTTCCAGAAATTCCTATTACCTTCATTTTATTGAGGCGATCTTTGTTTTCTTTCATAGGTGTTAACTTTTTAGTTGCTCTTGCCCAAAGTCTCCCTTTCTAAAAAAGGGAGATACAATTTTTAAAAATCGGTGCCATCCTTAAAAAAACTTACTTATACCTTTGAGAAAATGCAGTGTCACTTCTAAATCATATCTTTGCCATTAAATGTGTATTATAAGTAGCCATAAAAAAACTCTTGTTATTTTTTTGGTACAAAAATTTCATTTCCAGGTAAAATATGTAAGCAAACAAAACCTTTCTCTGAACCTGAATCTGTATGTCTGTAAAATGAAGCACTTAACACCTTTTACAGTGTTTGTACTTTTTGAGTCAGTTCTTCAGCCATGGCAAGTTCAGTTTAGCCAGTAGGTGTTTTTGAGGACTTCTGGTGAGCATGTGTTTTGAATTCCCCCTTACCACCTTCTTTATTGAGCTGTTTCAGTCATCATAAAATGCTTTGCCCTTTACTAAAGCGAATGCCATAAAGGATTTGCCTCAGGGGCAATTATTTCTCCATGAGTTAAGGTGGAGTAACAGTACTAAGGAAGTGAGGTCAACACAGAGTACAGCTCATCTCTTTTTATGGAAAGTAGTTTTGCAGGAAGAATTACTTTGCACACCACCCACTGAGAGTGAGGCAGTTCAGAAGATGCCCCTTTTGGAATGGTCATAAACATGTATTTTCTTCTGTTGATGAAATGCAAGTAGTTCTTCTGTCTCAGTATGTGGGCTCTTTTTAGTCATGGGGGAATAGAATGGATGATCGAGACAAGTAATTATCCTAGCAGCTGTGAGCCAGGCACACTTCAGTCTGGGACACTGTGTCCCTGGTTCTAGAATTTGACAGGCCGATTGGGAATGTTTGATCATCTTAGGTTACATGAAATGCAGTTCCTATGAATGCATATGCATGTAAATTATATATACTTTAGACACACACTTGTATGTGAATGATAAATATCACGTAAATGGTGAAGTCATTCTACAGTTTGATTATCAGGCAGTTAAATTTTGTTGCTTTTATGGTTTTGATCATAATATGAACCTTACTAATTAGGTGTAGAATGTCAAGAATATTGCCTACTATCTGGTAATATCTTTTAAAACAAGTATCTTTATCTAAAAATTAAAGTTAAGTGAACTTGTAAAATATTCAGATAACATAAAGTATACAAATTATAAAGTAAAATTTCCTCAGACTTTTCCAGTCTCCTTTCTTAACCAGATGTATTCTTTCTGCCTTTTACTCTTTATTTCTCTGTTCCAATGTGCACCACTCTCCCCCACTAATACATGTTGTTCTGCAACTTTCCTTTTGTTCTTTTTTTATATATAAATTTATTTATTTTATTTATTTATTTTTGGCTGCGTTGGGTCCTTGTTGCTGCGCGTGGGCTTTCTCTAGTTGCGGTGAGCAGGGATTACTCTTTGTTGCAGTGCACGGGCTTCTCATTGCGGTGGCTTCTCTTGCTGTGGAGCACGGGCTCTAGGTGCCCAGGATTCAGTAGTTGTGGGTCACGGGCTCTAGAGCACAGGCTCAGTAGTTGTGGCGCACGGGCTTAGTTGCTCCGCGGCACGTGGGATCTTCCTGGACCAGGGCATGAACCTGTGTCCCCTGCATTGGCAGGCGGATTCTTAACCACTGTGCCACCAGGGAAGCCCTTCCTTTTGTTCTTTAATATGTATCATGGATATGTTTCCAGGCCAGTACATATAGGTATTTATTATTGATGTACATAATTTATGCATCAATGTTTTTGAAGTAATTATCTTTATATCCAGATTTTTTAAATGAATGTTTGCTTATTTATTTATTTTTGCCCAATACATATCTTTATGTGGCTGTTAATAACAGAAAAAGTTAAAGAGTAAGTAATCTTATTAATGAGTGTTTTGGTGAGTTATATGCAAATTTCCAATTAAAATTAAAAATAATCTGAAAACAACCTAAACATTTTTGTCAACAAGGACTGTAAAATATTATAAACTCTGTTTATGAATATTTTTCTGTATATTCGATTCTATGTAAAATAAGACTCGAATAATTTTAGATTTTTTAAAAAATCTTTAAAACTTTGACATCTGCAAGTATGCTTTCCATTCAGTTTTTCTCAAAATTAAAAATATGTAATACATTATACCTCTAAAAATGTTTATTTAAAGATTTATAAATAAAGTAGCCAGAATTACAATCCCACATGCTATATAGTATTTATCTATAGTACTTAAAATTCCTGAACATGTCCTTCCATATAACAGTGGATAAAAAATTAGTGAGATGACCCAAAGGAGTAAATGGTCAAAATTAATTTCTTTTGTATATTGCATGTATTGTCTTTCTAGAATTTCTCTTTAGTTTGATATTTATAATCCTATTTTATGTAGGCTGCTATTAAAATGTCAGTGTTTCTGATAATTGTGCAAATGGTAAATGGCAGCAGAAGCCAATTTAGGATTGAAAAAAAATGTGGCTGGTCTGCTTATCATATGATCCAGATATGAAAAACTGAGAGATGATTCAAAAAGTGATGATGCAAGAAGGTATATGATTCTTTTAGACTAGCATTTTACTGAATAGCCAGTGTTGCAGTGTTAAGTAATTCAGTAAATTAATTTGGGTTCTACGCAGAAGAAGGTAAGAGTGGATTCTTAATATACCTTTCAGTTCTATGTTTGGTTCTTTTTGTATTATATGTCAATATAAATTTTGTACTAAAATATTAAATGACCCTGTACTGTTGTTTTTTATACAGCTTTATCTGTCAGAAGCTCTTTATTCTCTATCTCAGTCACAAAGCAGCACTATTTATTCCCAGTGGAAATTTTTACACGCTAGTGTGACCCTTGTTTGTGTTCACTAACAGAGATCCTTGATATTTTGATTTAGGGGTGTGGTCACTTGCTCCTTGTAGCAAATGCAGTGATCATCACCTTATTCAGAATAAAAGCCAGAAATGGATTCTGGTGTTGATTTAATTGGCCTCTAGCATTTGCATTTGAGATGAGAAATTTAACCCACTTCCAAGCTCTTGAGCTATTCAGGTGTTTGATTAAATCATTTCCTTTCATAACTTCTTAGCTCTGACATTGATTTTGATATTTTTGAGTTGATATGATCATATTAAATAATGAACCTTTTACTGTTGCTAGTTCATACTTAAATCCTGGGACAATTTCCTTTTCTTTTTGAACTGAGGACAAATTGGATATTGAATAATCTCTTCAGAATGTATCTTCAGTGTTTGGCTAACTTGCGGAATACACCACTTGCATATTATATCGCTATTCCTTTATGCCTTTGCAAGTTTTCAGTGACAACGAAGGCTCATAATCTTTACAACTGACACGTATAAACTGAGCTTTATTTTTTCATAGCATTGGTAGGATGAATATCCATTTCATCATCTCTATCTCATTTAAATTAGAGATTACTTATGCCAGAATCAGATAAGGGAAGGAACATCATTTTTATAGTAAGATGGAGATCTTTCACCTACTTTTAAAGTATGCTGCTCTAAAAATAATTACATAATTATCAATATTGGTATACTTTTTTCAGCTTTAAGATCCTAAACTATTTCCAGAGGAGCTATTTAGTTTTAAGAGGTGCTTTTCTCCCCCCATTTCCCAATGGTTAAGAGATAATAGGACCAAATTAAATGTATGAAGCAGAATCTCCTATATGTATTTTGTAGATTAAAAGGCACTCCAGATTTTTATAGCACAGTGTGTTGGAATTAACTGATTTTTATGTTGAACTAAGCTTTCTTACCTAGTAGAAGTTTAGGGGTTTTTTTGGTTGAATTACAGACAATATTCAAGTACATCTTTTTTAAAACTTTTATTTATTTATTTATTTATATTTGGTCGCACTGGGTCTTAGTTGCAGCCGGCCGTCTCCTTAGCTGTGGCTTGCTGGCTCCTTAGTTGCAGCTCACTGGCTCCTTAGTTTCGGCATGTGGGCTCCTTAGTTGCAGCAGGGGGGCTCCTTAGTTGTGGCGTGCGAACTCTTAGTTGTGGCATGCATGTGGGATCTAGTTCCCTGACCAGGGATTGAACCTGGGGCCCCTGCATTGGGAGCACACAGTCTTAACCACTGCACCACCAGGGAAGTCCCCAAATACGTCTTCGAGTTTCCATGATGGAAATAAAAAATAAAAAAATACCTTATAATCCTAGTAGGAAATATATACTACCAAGAAAACTGTGCATATAAATATTTACTTTTAAAATGCAGCAATGGAATCACTATATATGTTTTGTAGCCTATATTTTTAGCTTTATTGATGTTTAATTGGCATGCAATATAGTGCTCATATTTAAGGTGTACAATTTGATAACTTTGGACATAATCTATACACCCCTAAAACTACTCACCACAATCAAGAGAATTAACATATTAATCATCCCCAGAAGGTTCCTGGGAGCTCTTGTAGTCCCTTCCTTCCACTCCCCCACCTCCCTGCCGTCCCCTCATCCCAAGCAACCACTGATATGCTTTCTGTCACTATGTTACTGTAGATTAGTTTGTATTTTCTAGAATTGTATATAAATAGAACTATATCATATGCACTTTTTTTTTTTTTTTTTTTGGTGTGAGTTTTTTCACTCAACAATTATTTTGGGATTCATGCATGCTGTAGCTGACAGTAGTTCATTACCTTATATTACTGAGTAGTATTCCTTTGTGTAGATATAGCATTGTTTGTTTATTTACCTGTTGATGGGTATTCGGGTTATTTCCCATTTTTGACTATTAATTTATGAAGAAAGCTGCAATGAACATTTACATACAAGTCTTTGTAAGGACGTGTGCTGTCATTTTTCTTGGTTAAGTATCTAGGAGTGAAATGGCTAAATTGTATGGAACATATATGCCTAACTTTTTTAGAAATTGCCAAACAGTTTTCCTAAGTGGTTGTACCATTTTACATTTCCATTAGCAGTGTATGAGAGTTCAGTTTCTGTGCATCTTCACCAACTCTTGGTATGATCAGTATTAATTTTAGCCATTCTAATAGGTATATAGTATCTTTTTTTAAAATCAAGATAAATTGCTAGAGTCTTCAACATGTGATAAACTGTTCAAGTTTTTTTTTTTTAATTGAAGTGAAATTCACTTAACAAAAGTAACCATGTTAAGGTGAGCAATTCAGCTGCAGTTTAGTACATTCACAGTGTTGTGTAACTCCCACCTTTATCTAGTTTCAAAACATTTCATCACCCCAAGAGGAAATCCCATCCCCATTAAGCAGTTACTCTCCGTTTTCTCTTCCCCTCAGCCCCTGGCAGCTACCAATCTGCTTTCTGTCTCTTACATTTACCTAGTCTGAATATTTCATATGAATGGAATCATACAATATGTGGTCTTTGGTGTTCGACTTATTGAACTTACCATAGTGTTTTTGAGGTTCATCCATGTTGTAGCAGATATTAGTACTCCATTCCTTTTTATTTTGGAATAATAGTCTGTTGTATAGCTATATCACATGTTGTTTACCCATTCATCAGTTGATGGATATTTAGGTTGTTTCTGATTTTTGGCTATTGTGAATACTGGTGCTGTGAACATTCATGTATGCATTGTTGTGTGGACATACGTTTTCATTGCTTTGGGTATATACCTATGAGTGGAATTACTGGGTCATGTGGTAACTCTAACCATTTTAGGAACTGTGAGACTGTTTTCCAAAGAGCCTGTGCAATTTTATTTCCTAACAGCAGAGTTATGAGGATTCCACTTCTCCACATTCTTGTCAATACTTGTTATTGTCTGTAGTCATCTTAGTGGGTATGAACTGGTGTCATTGTTGTTTTGGTTTGCATTGCCCTGATGGGTAGTGATACTTTTTTTATACTTTATGGACATTTGTATATCTTTTATGGAGAAACATGTATTCAGATTATTTGGCCATTTTAAAAGTAGGATATTTATCTTTTTATTATTGAGTAGTAAGAGAGTTTTTTAAAATATGTATTCCAGAGACAAGTTCCTTATCAAATATATGATTTGCAGATATTTTCTCCTGTTCTGTGGGTTGTCTTTTCACTTATCCTTTGAAGCACAAACGTTTTACATTTTGATGAAGTCCAGCTTATCTATTTTTTCTTTTGTTGTGCCTTAAGTGTCACATCTAAGAAGGCTTTGCCAAACCCAGAGTCTTGAAGATGTGCTCCAATATTTTCTTCCAAGAGTTTCATAGTTTTAGCTATTACATTTAAATAGGTGATCTATTTTGAGTTAATTTTTGTGTATGGTGTGAGGAAGAGGTCCAATTTCATTCTTTTGTATGTGGATGTACAGTTGTGGAAAACCATCTTTTGGTTTTAATGTATTTCCTTAATGACTGCTGCTGACGTTTAGTGTCTTGTCTTTTTTTTAAATTAAAATTGTTTCTAGCTTTACTGAGATGTAATTGACATATAACATGTAGGTTTAAGGTGTGCAACTTATATTAAAGTGTATAATGTATATATTGTGAAATGATCACCACAATAAGGTTATTTAACACATCCATCACCTCACATAATTGTAATTTTTTTGTGTGTGGTGAGAACATTTAAGTTCTAGTGTCCTAGTAACTTTCAAGTATATACTACAGCATTGTTAACTATAATCACCATGATGTATATTAAATCTCCAGAACCTATTCATTTTATAACTGGATTAAGCATCTTTCGTTTGCTTTTTTGCCATCTGTGTATTTTCTTTAGTGATATATCTTCTCCTTCTTTTTCACCTAGTATTCTATGGACTGAAATTTAAGTATATAGATCAGTCAGTTATTGACATTGAAAGAGATCGAATTCCATGATCCTTTTAATCAGTGAATAATATTTAATTTCATGAATATAATTTTTAGAACTTTGTACCATAAAGATGATTATTTGCTATTATAAAAGCTGTTGTTACCCTGCACTCTTATTTGACAAAAGTAAGTACTTAGAGGTCTAATTACTAGGGCCAAAAGTTTATGAATTCTTAAGGTTTTTGATAATTATTGCTAAATTGCCCTCAAGAAAGATTATACTCCAACAGTGGGAGCATTTGAGAGGGTCAGAAAAACCTTTAGAAGCATTCATTGACCATAGGATATTGTAATGTGCCTTCTCATTCTACATACTAGATCTTGATTAGACCATACTATTTCTTGACTAACTTTCATGTCTCTGGGGGTATTGCAGCTCTTTTTTTCTCCTTCTGATACATGTTTCTCACATATTGTTAAGATTTTTATAGCTATATTTCTTGGTGCTTTTGAGCTCTGTATATCTGGAAATTCCCACACATCTTTTAAGGTTGAAGCCAATGTGGCCCTCCTCAGTGAAATCTCAGTTTCAACCCCAGAGTATAAATTTATTCTAAGCATGCAGTACATTTTATATATTCATCTTTGAATTCCAGAACCTACCACTGTGCCTGGCATCAATACTGACTAGTTAAACTATGCATAGATCAAATCAGGTTTCTGGTCTATATTATTTATATTCTACAGTGTATCTTTCATATTAATGCTAATTTCAACTTGAAAAGTTTATTGGTGTGATTGTACCCCTAACTTCTAGCATTAAGTGAGAGATCATAGTTAGGTTTGGGAATCTAGATATCATCAACATATATGTAAAAATAATTTTTTGTTTGTTTCAGGATTTTGCAATCTCAAATGACACAACTGTATGAGCCTGGTCTGGTTTTACTGTTTAGAATTACAGAATAAAATGTTTTATTAAATTTTAACCAGATTTTTTTAAAGATTTTCCATTAAGTTCCAGTAAACTGTAAATATGGTTCAATTAAGGTTGTGTTCTAAGTTGACCTTGACAACATCTTATGTTAGGTAGCATGCCAAAATTAAAATGGAGCTTAGTTATTAAAAAAAAAAAAAGAAGGTTTAGTATCGTAGTTATTTGTCCATCGCCTCTAGGCTTACAGATTTGTCCATCAAGCAGTGAAGACATAAATTTCATATAACCAACTGTCTAGGAATTTTTTTAAATTAGAATCTTTTGAATGTTAAATTGAAATTAGTAAGTAAATATATTAGTTGCTTTGTATGTAAAAACAGAAAACTATTCTATTAGAATTCTTGTAGAAGTCTTACTGAATTGATGAATATGTAAGAGGACATTTTTGTGAAGATCAGTACAAGCCGTTTCCCAAGGAAAGTCTGGGGAGGTATTTCTACAACTTGAACAGCACTCATGCAGCAAGTTGAGTTAGTCGGGGGTTGCTTTGGCCAGCAAGCACACTGATGCCCAAGAACATGGCTGGGCTGATGGCTTGCTGGATGCACATTTGACCTAATAAAGGAGAAACCAAATTAACTGACCACTCACTGCCAATTTCAGTTTCCAGTTGACTTAATCCTGAAAACTGGAGCATAAATAGATAACAGCCTACAAATTCAGGTAGTTCCAGAAAAACCAGATTTATCTAAAATTCTATCTCTCACTGTAGTATATAGTTCCTCTGTAAATTTTCATTGATGTTAGTAAATAAAAAGGCATTAACATTTGAGTCTTGCTGATTTCAGAAGATTTATGCCTAGCAGGTGGGACACTTTCAAATTCATACCAAATTAGTGAGCTGTGATTTAAGAATTGCTTAAGACTATCCTCTTAAGTAGGAGGATACTTAAAAAGTAGGAGAAGATATATCACTAAAGAAAATACACAGATGGCAAAAAAGCAAATGTGTAGGTTTCTTTTTTTGGAAGACTGCTTTATGTATGATTCTTTGTCATATGTATTATTTCCCTCTAAGGAAGGTATTGTCAGTGGATTTAATTGAATTAATACTTCTCTGTGATGTTTTTGTGTTCCTAGTGATACTGCTGAGCATTATGAGGGCATGTCTTAACAATAAAATATTTACTGTCAATAAAATCTTTCTGCTTAGTATTTTAAAGTTGAGAAGATAATTTTTTATCCTGCTAGTAATGACTACCTCTTATTTAAAGAAGTGAAAATAATAATTCAGACACTTAATACCAGTATCCTAATAGAGGTGAAAAAGTAAAGGAAGAGTTTATACCCAATGAACTATATAAAACATGGTATGATCATGATAGAAATATGGTTACCAATTATATGATCAAAATTCATTTTGGAAAAGTAAGTTGACTGTTCTCATTTGTTAATGAGGATTTTGGCATTCCTATTAGAGAGGTAAAGTGGGTAAAGCATCTTGGTGAATTATTCTGGAGTTCAGGCTTCAATCTTATTTGTAGTGTAACTTGTCTATGTGGCGTCTCAAAGAGTTATGTAGAGATCGTGAAACAGCTTCATTTAATAGTGGGCATCTCTTTCATATTAACTATATATGTTATTGTAACATAGGAGAATGTGTATCTAGTGTGCCATTGTCCAGTTTCAAATAATAGATTTCGGATCACTGTTTGCCACCAATACTTTTCTCTTCATAGCTGCCAGACTGAGTGTAGAGCTACAAGCTGTGACAGAGTTTTAACTTGCTAGATAGTCTGAGAGGAAAAACTACATTCATTGTTATATCTGTTATTGGAGAATCCTTGGAGAACTGCTTAGCTAAACCTAGATGTTCAGCCAGTAATCCAAATGAGGAGTGACCTGGCCTTTGAGGTCAGTGCTAAGCATTGTGAAATCAAATGTGTGTGCTTTAAAAAGCAGGTTCTGAGGTTGCTTCATGTGCTGTTTCCCCATCTAGGTTTTAATTACTCTCGTGTCATTACTCTGTAAAACATCATCTATATAGTTATATACTAATGTTTAGTGCACTTATCTCTGTGTGTGCTTTACTTCAATAAGTATTACATTAAAAAATCAAAAATGGCTGAATGATTAATTGGGTGTGAGGAAACAATGAAAAAATAAATAAAAATAAAAAGCAGGAAACACAAAAGACCCCAAATAGCCAAAGCAGTCTTGAGAAAGAAAAATGGAGCTGGAGGAATCAGGCTCCCTGACTTCAGACTATACTACAAAGCTACAGTAATCAAGACAGTATGGTACTGGCACAAAAACAGAAATATAGATCAATGGAACAGGATAGAAAGCCCAGAGATAAACCCATGCACATATGGTCACCTTATCTTTGATAAAGGAGGCAAAATTATACAATGGGGAAAAGACAGCCTTTTCAATAAGTGGTGCTGGGAAAAGTGGACAGCTACATGTAAAAGAATGAAATTAGAACACTGTCTAACATCATACAGAAAAATAAACTCAAATTGGATTAAAGACCTAAATGTAAGGCCAGACACTATAAAACTCTTAGAGGAAAACATAAGCAGAACACTCTATGACATAAATTACAGCAAGATCCTTTTTGATCCACCTCCTATAGAAATGGAAATAAAGGACCTAATGAAACTTAAAAGCCTTTGCACAGCAAAGGAAAACATAAACAAGACGAAAAGACAACCGTCAGAATTGGAGAAAATATTTGCAAACGAAGCAACTGACAAAGGATTCATCTCCAAAATTTACAAGCAGCTCATGCAGCTCAATATCAAAAAAACAAACAACCCAATCCAAAAATGGGCAGAAGACCTAAATAGACATTTCTCCAAAGAAGATATATAGATTGCCAGCAAACACATGAAAGCATGCCGAACATCAGTAATCATTAGAGAAATGCAAATCAAAATTACAATGAAGTATCACCTCACACCAGTCAGAATGGCCATCACCAAAAAATCTACAAACAATAAATGCTGGAGAGGGTGTGGAGAAAAGGGAACCCTCTTGCACTGTTGGTGGGAATGTAAACTGATACAGCCACTATGGAGACAGTATGGAGGTTCCTTTAAAAACTAAAAATAGGGCTTCCCTGGTGGCGCAGTGGTTGGGAGTCCGCCTGCCGATGCAGGGGACATGGGTTCGTGCCCTGGTCTGGGAAGATCCCACATGCCGCAGAGCGGCTGAGCCCGTGAGCCATGGCCGCTGAGCCTGTGCGTCCGGAGCCTGTGCTCCGCAACGGGAGAGGCCACAGCAGTGAGAGGCCCGCATACCGCAAAAAAAAATAAAAAAATTAAAAAAAACTAAAAATAGAACTACCATATGACCCAGCAATCCCACTACTGGGCATATACCCTGAGAAAACCATAATTCACAAAGAGTCATGTACCACAATGTTCACTGCAGCAGTATTTACAATAGCCAGGACATGGAAGCAACCTAAGTGTCCATCAACAGATGAACAGATAAAGAAGATGTGGCACATATATACAATGGAATATTACTCAGCCATAAAAAGAAATGAAATGGAGTTATTTGTAGTGAGGTGGATGGACCTAGAGTCTGTCATACAGAGTGAAGTAAGTCAGAAAGAGAAAGACAAATCCCGTATGCTAACACATATATATGGAATCTAAAAGCAAAAATGGTTCTGAAGAACCTAGGGGCAGGACAGGAATAAAGACTCAGGCATAGAGAATGGACTTGAGGCCACGGAGAAGGGGAAGGGGAAGCTGGGACGAAGTGAGAGAGTGGCATTGACATACATACACTACCAAATGTAAAATAGGTAGCTAGTGGGAAGCAGCCACATAGCCAGGGAGATCAGCTGTGTGCTTTGTGACCGCCTAGAGGGGTGGGATAGCGAAGGTGGGAGGGAGACGCAAGAGGGAGGGGATATGGGGATATATGTATATGTACAGCTGATTCACTTTGTTATATAGCAGAAACTAACACAACATTGTAAAGCAATTATACTCAAATAAAGATGTTTAAAATAAAAAAAGGTTCATTTGGATTGTACCTGCAGAGAGATATTAGAGATACATTTATTCCTCACTTAAATTCAGTGGTAAATTTAAAATTGACTATCCCCATGAGTGATTTCAGGGGTCTTTTGCTCATGGCTAAAAATGAAAATTAAATATATTTAACAGAGACACTTTTGTGTTTTTAAGATTTCATTGACTTTTTATATATTTTACTATTGTAGTGGTGTATTTCCAACTCAGGATCTTCACAACATACTGATCTTCTTTTTGAAACTCTTTCTGCCTGGCTAAACCCTGGACTTCCTGAGTAACCTGGTTGACCCCTAGACTGGTTGAGATAGCTGTATTATTTGCTCTCATAATACCATGCATTAAAAAAAAGGTAATGTACTTATGAGAATTATATTTAAGTGCTGTAATTATGCTAATTATTTAATTAGTGTCTACTTTCTATACTAACTTCACCAAGGCAGAACCTGCATTTTTCTTGTTCACCACTATATTGCCTATTTCCCATTGCCTCCTTGGTGTATAATGGATGTGTACAGAATGAATGAGTACGTGCATATAGCCATTGTAAGATGAGGAAGGGGACACTGAAGCAGGAGGGAAGATCTCTGAATAATATATAAAGTTTTGAGGGTTTTCTCGCCCCTCTTATAGCTGCTTTGGGAATAGGTTCTTCACTCCTTATTGTGTGACTTTTCACAGAGTAATTATATTTTTGATCAAAGCTCTTTGCACTTCACTTAATTATGTGACCTTATGATTATAACTGTCTAATATTTTACTTTCATTTAGCCTGCCAGTGAAAACAATAGCTGTAAAAGCTGTTAATGGTATAAATTTCAGGCGAAGAAACTTTGCCCATAGGTTTTGGTTTCTTTTTTTTTTTTGATGTGGACCATTTTTAAAGTCTTTATTGAATTTGTTACAATATTGCTTCTGTTTTATGTTTTGGGTTTTTGGCCGGGAGACATGTGGGATCTTAGTTCCCTGAACAGGGATCAAACCCACACCTCCTGCACTGGAAGGTGCAGTCTTAACCATTGGACCACCAGGGAAGTCCCTGCCCATAGGTTTTTACTGCAAATGATTTCATGGAATTCTTTGGGTTGGGCACTCTGGTCTACTTAGTAGGTAAAAGAAATTCTATTCCATTCTTTCATGAAGACATTCTATTTGTTATTCAAGATAAGATTGATTACACCACCTGTTCATCAAAGTATATTTTGTGTTAATAGACGTTTCTAGAAAAAGTGAAGCTTCTCTCTATAGAAGACATCTTTTATGGTCAGTAGGCATGTAATAAATTATTATTATTTTTATCTAATATATTTGACTAGATTATATTTTATTATTATTTAAAAATAATAATATGACCACAGGTGTGACCACAGGTCTGTATTCAGTTACAGGAGATGAAACATAAAATGGAGAGAAAAAGTAATTATTTATGTCTTCTCTCCTCCTTTCTTGAGAGTACACTTAAACTTTCATTCATTTATTTATATGTTTATTGACTATGTAATACGTTTGTAAGGTTCAGATAAGAAACCATGTAACAAACATATATAGTAAATAATCTGTTACCTGTCTGCTCCACCCAGTTCCAAATGAGTAACCTCTTACCTCTGTAACCTCTTATCTCTGTCTCCTGTGTGCCTATCCTCCAGATCAGTAACTGTGATTAGTAATTTTTTGAGTATGCTTTCAGAATTTTTTTATGTAAATAGAGACATACGTGACTTTGTGTTTATTTCCCCCTTTCTTATACAAATGGTAGTATTTTGTTCATATTGTTCTGTGCCCTGTCTTTTTTTTTTTTTAACTTAATCTGTGCTATATGTAGATCTTGCTTTATCATTACTTAAAAGCTTCCTTATTTTTTCAGCTTTATTGAGGTAATTGGCAAATAATTTCTCTTTTTTTTGCAATTGCAAAGAATTTCACTATGTAGATGTTCCATAACTTATCAACTATACCATCAGTTCTGCTATCATGTTTTGAAAATATGACTTTTTTCCAATACAATCGATATATCAGGGAACAATTTTGAACAGTAATGTGAACCGAATTTTGCATTTGCTTATGTGTGATTTAGTCTGGGAGAAACACTAGATGAACATAGAAAACTGTACCCAGCTGAACCAAGCCGCTTAGGAATACACAAAATACATACACCTCAAACATTTGCTTATCAGTTTATCAGATGTGTTGTGAGTCACCTCCATCCTCATCTGGTGTTAGCACTTTCCATCCCACTTTGGATAACCCTCCTTCCATCACATCAAAATAACCAACTCCCTTGGGCTTCCCTGGTGGCACAGTGGTTGAGACTGCCTGCCGATGCAGGGGACACGGGTTCTAGCCCTGGTCTGGGAAGATCCCACGTGCCGCGGAGCGGCTGGGCCCGTGAGCCATGGCCGCTGAGCCTGCGAGTCTGGAGCCTGTGCTCCGCAACGGGAGAGGCCACAACAGTGAGAGGCCCGCGTACAGCAAAAAAAAAAAAAAAAATAAGCAACTCCCATGCTGTAGCCCACTTCTACAAGCAAACTTCTCGTCTTTTTCAAGGTAAAGTCCCAGAGTTGTGCCTTTGACCCTATTTTCCCCAGAAGCCCTGTTTTCCCCATCAGGTTCTTATGGTATGATTTTGCACAGCACAGTGATTTCTAGGAACGCATGTTGCATTATGGCAGAGTGACTGTGCATGCTTTCACCCATGGGTGAAGATATTTGTAGGATAAATTCCCAGAGGTAGAATTGCTACATCAAAAAGTATATACAGGAGTACTTCATTTTATTGCACTTCACTTTACTGTGCTTTGCAGGTACTGCATTTTTTATAAATTGAAGTTTGTGGCAACCCTGAGTCCAGCAAGTCTATCGGTGCTGTTTTTCCAGCTGCATTTGCTCGCTTTGTGTCTCTGTGTCACATTTTGGTAATTCTCACAATATTTCAAACTTCTTCATTATTACTATATTTATTATGGTGATCTGTGATCATCTTTGATGTTACTATTATAGTGGTTTTGGGGTGTCACGGCCTGCATCCATGCAGAACAGCAAACTTAATCCACAAATGCTGTGTGTGTTCTGTCACCTCCACCGACCTGCTCTTCCCCCATCTCTCTCCCTCTCCTTGGGCCTCCCTATTCCCTGAGACACAACCATATTGAAATGAGGCCTATCAAGAACCCTCCAGTGACCTCTAAGTGTTCAAGTACAAGGAAGAGTCAGTCAGTGAGGCAAACGTCACTGTGGTCCTATTTTAAGAAGTTGCCAATGCCACCCCAGGTCCCAGCAACCACCACCCAGTTGGTCGGCAGCATCAACACTGAGGCAAAACCTTCCCCCAGCAAAAAGATTACAACTCACTGAAGGCTCAGATGATGGTTAGCATTCTTTAGCAATAAAGTATTTTACATAGAGGTAAGCACGCTTTTTAGCCATAAAGGTATTGCACACTTCATAGACTACAATATGGTGTAACCATAACTTCTGTATGCACTGGGAAACCAAACAAATTCATGTGACTTGCTGTATTGCGATATTTGTTTTATTGTAGTGGTCTGGACCCGAAACCACAATATCTCCAAGGTTTTGCCTGTATACACATGCACACTTGTAATTTTAACACGTGTATTGCCAAACTTCCCACCAATATTGTATGAAAGTGAATATTTCCCCACATCCTGGCAACACACAGTTATCACATTTATAGATCTCTGATAGGTGAAAAATAATTTTAGCATTTATCTACTTTTCATATGTTTTAAGAGCTGTATATATTTTCTTTGGGGGCAGATTCTTTTAATATTAAAACCTTGTACATAGTAGAGAATCCAAACATGGTATTACTTTGCCAATGGTGACTATTCACACCTGACAGTATAATTTTTTTCAAAGTATAATTTTTTTTTTCTGAACAAGTTACTGTGCCTGTCAGCAAAAGCAGCTCCTTTCAGAGCATCTAAAACCTGTAAGAGCATTTGTAAGGTTGTGAATTTTATTAACATCTGTGAATTCTTTCATTAATTTTTAGCCAAAGGGACATGTGTAAACACAGTTAACATTTTAATAGATCTTCCAAGCTAGGGGATCCATACCCATAATATCCAGCCTCAGGAAATTTTACATAAGTTACGCATACATTTTTCTTTTTACACTGGGGGAATTGAAGGCTGAGTAAAGAGAGGAGGAACGCACAAAAGGTCTAAAAAGATAAAAAGGCAGAAATGATGTTTTGGGTGTTCAGGCTTTTACGTATCATAAAACAAGTTATAGCAACTGAACTGATATTTGTTTTTTAAAATTTTATTTACTTCTACTAATTTTAAAAATATAGAGTATAAAGAAGAAATATTGTAAAGTTGCCCATAATCACATTGTCTAATCCCTTCTGGTAATTCCTGTTGACACTTAGAAAAAAAATATTTTTCTAAATTTCTAAAATAAAAATTTTTAACTCTTTTAAAATATCATGATATTTAAGGCACAGAAATTGGTCTTTGATGTTCTAATACAGTGTTATTCGAAGTGTTGTCCAGGGAGTTGTCAGTTTGTGAAAACATGAGTTCAGAAATTGAGAGTATTTAGAAATTTTTGTAGCATTTTGACCCAGTAATTTTATTTTATCTTATTTAAAAAAAATTTTTATTGGAGTATAGTTGATTTAAAATGTTGTGTTAGTTTCAGGTGTACAGCAAAGTGAATCAATTATACATATACATATATCCACTCTTTTTTAGATTCTTTTCCATATGGGCCATTACAGAGTATTGAGTAGCGTTCCCTGTGCTATACAGTAGGTCCTTATTAGTTATCTATTTTGCATATAGTAGTGTGTATATGTCAATCCCAATCTCCCAATTTATCCCTCCACCCCTTTCCCCCTGGTGACCCAGTGATTTTATGACTGTTGAATCTAATAGTAGAAATATGGGACTTTTATTTCATAAACTTTTTTTTTTTTTTTTTTGGCGGTACGCGGGCCTCTCACTGCTGTGGCCTCTCCCGTTGCGGAGCACAGGCTCCGGACGCGCAGGCTCAGCGGACACGGCTCACGGGCCCAGCCGCTCCGCGGCATGTGGGATGTTCGCGAACCGGGGCCGAACCTGCGTCCCCTGCATCGGGAGGCGGACTCTCAACCACTGTGCCACCAGGGAAGCCCTATTTCATAAACTTTTAAAATTAATTTTTCAGATAAGTTTTTTTGTTGTATTTTTATTAAGGTATTGGTCTGAAACAGATTGGAGGTTTAAAAAAACAACTGGCTCTTCACAGATGCTTTGAGGAGATGTGCTCTATGTTATTTCATTGATCAATTATATTTCATTGATCAATCATACTCCTACCTCACCAGCCTCCTCAGAGAGAGGCTTCTGCCATCATTCATCAGGGGCATCTTGGGGAAGATCCTCCTACCAAAATTAAAATGTTGGGAGGAAATATGGTACTGTCCCATCTTGGAAGGCAGAAACCGGGCAGGCTACCTTGTCTCCCCGCTAGGTGAGCCTATGAGTTGGATTTTGGAGTAAGATTCGCTCAGTAAGAGAACTGATTTTAAAGTGAAGAAAGGAGATTGGGTGGAGGGGGTCCTGTCTTTTCTGCCACTTTCTGTCCCTTCCTTTACTTTCTCTTCCCTCTTTCCCCTCCTTTTCCCTCCTGCCTTCTCATCTTCAGCTTCCTCAGTTTCCCTTCTTTTCTGGTCTGCATGGTTAGAAATTCTGACTGAGGAATTTTTTTTTTTTTTAACTTGTGTGATGTATGGATACCTATTTTTGGATACCTGAGAGTTAATCAGGAAAACGGTTTAGAGCTAAAGCTTAAGGGAGAGAGATTTCCCTCCTGCTTTATCCAGCCTAGTTTATCTAAGTTGGAGGGACAGATAGATGGGATTTAAGGGAATAAACTGTGAAGAGTAAAACATGTACATTTGGCTGGAGGGTGCAATGTGTTATCTCAGGAGGGAGAGTGACAGATGATGTGCCGGGTGGGAGAGCAGCCCAGCTGGGGTCACAGGATGGACCTTGAAATCACACTGCCTGGGTTCCAGCCTCAGCACTGTGACTTCCTAGCTCTGTGACCTTAGACTAGTAACTCTCTGTCTTAGTTTCCTCACCTAGAAATTAGGAATGCTAGTGCTTTATCGTGTCTTTCTGAGGTTAAATGAATGAATACCATCTAACTCTGCAACGTTTCTTCCCCTTTCCTCCTCCTCTTCTGTATTATCAGCATCAAGCCTGTACCAGGCAGCATGTTGAAATAGCTATCTGTGTGGGTGTTGTCACTGGTGTAAGTACCAGCCAAGTATTTTGCAGGATGGGCACGTAGTCCGATTTCTTCCTTCCTACTTTACCATTTTGAAAGTTTTGTTGTTGATTTTTAAATCAACAAACAGAAGTTTGTGATAGTGGCTATACTTTTGTTTTCAGGATCAGAGGTATTAGATGTATCAGATGTTGGGTATTTCTGAAATTATTCAATTATTTCCCATCTCCCCATGGAACCAATGGTCACAAACAGGCATAGAAAGTTATTTTGTTAGTGGCAAGGCACCTTAGATTATATAGTCCAAACTATCTCTCTTCCCCCGCCACTTATTTTCTTAAATAGTTGAACAAGCTCAGGACAGATGCATTCAGTGTGGGTGTACTTCCTTTTAAAAATAACTTTCTTGAATATTAATTCAGTATTTAAATTATTACTACAAGAGGATTCCTTAACCTTTCTTTAGCTGGTAGAATTTTTAATTAAGATAGGTATTTTTCACTGATCTCTCCCCAAATAATATTGTTTTATAGTAGCCTTTCATCATGTAGAAGGAAGATGTTTTTGATGGTGCAAGTTCACATTGGGACAAAAATAGCAGTAATATTGTCCAGGTCAGATGTGAATTTATTTTAGAGATCTGCCAAGTTTCTCCTCCTAGGTGTTTGTATCTGTCACTTGACCACCAGAAGAAATTCTTTTCTTACCAATTAAACCACTCAAAATCTGATAATAGTCCTGTTTTAAAAGGCCCAAACATCTTCCTACCTGTACCAGCTTCGCTATCTGAGACTTGCTTCTTATCTATCAAAACACTCAAGAAATGTCATTAGAACATCTAACTCCAGACCTCTTGGAGTTCTACCCCTTTTATGGTTTTACGCTTTTGCTTGTTTCTGTGAGCTCCTAAACTGCAGGTTGTGATTTTGACTGTCTAACATCTAGTTACTTAATATGAGAGTTTATAAGATGAGAGTTTATATACAAAATGATAGGGAAATCGACTGCGTTTAGCTCACACAGCATCTTTTTATTCCTGTTTAGAATGATTACTGTTACATCTTTATGGGACAATTTAAATATTCAGTGTAGAGATAATTTATAGTACCCTGAATAATCACTTCTTTCTGGCCTAGGAAACCTCCTCCTCTCTCGTTTCTTCCATTTACCAGTGTCATCACAGTTTAACAGAAAGTTACTGTACTTCTTTTTGAAATTATTTTGAAGCTATGCTTATTATTTACTTTAATAATATAAATTCAGTTTCTCTGAACGCTAGCTAGATTGAAACTCAGTTTTCATTTTCTACACTTGCTGTGGTAAAACAAAAAAATTTTGCAGGGCTTCCCTGGTGGCGCAGTGGTTGGGAGTCCGCCTGCCGATGCAGGGGTTGCGGGTTCGTGCCCCGGTCCGGGAAGATCCCACATGCCGCGGAGCGGCTGGGCCCGTGAGCCATGGCCGCTGAGCATGCGCGTCCGGAGTCTGTGCTCCACAACGGGAGAGGCCACAGCAGTGAGAAGCCCGCGTACCGCAAAAAAAAAAAAAAAAAAAAATTTTGCAATCTGATTGAGATGATGTGTAATGAGAATCAGAACTTCATGGTTATATTACTCTCATGGAGAAAGACCATTTACAATGTGTGGCTAAAATTATGTAATGGTTTCTTGCATCTGGCCGTTTACTCACCAATAATTTATTGTGTACTTACTCTATTTTTCATTTTCAGATTTATATATCTCCTGTGCAGTACCCATGGCATATGGCTGTCTGCCTTCTGCTTAGACATAACCAGGAATAGGAATCTCGTTACTTTGCACGGAAACCATTTCATTTCTGGAATGTTCTCAATGTTTTCAAGCCCTTATCTGTGCTGAGAATTGAAATCTTTCTTTCTGGAACCTGTACCCATGGACCCTCGTTCCTGCCTAGAGGATTATTAGATTCCTGGGTCCTCACTCAGACTTTCTATATGAGAATCTCTTGTAATGAGTCCCCATCACCTATACTTTGAAAAAGTGCCCTGAGAGATTTTGATCAGCTGAGTATGGGAATCACTGCTTTGCAAAACACAGTAATTCTAGTCCACTATCATATACACTCAAGTCTTTTCACTTTTCAGCAGTGAACATGGGGGTGCATATATCTTTTCTCATTTTCTTTGGATAAATCCTCAAAAGTGGAATTACTGGATTGTATTATAGTTATATTTTTAATGTTTCGAGAAACCTCCATACTGTTTTCCATAGTGGCTGCACCACTTTACATTCCAACCAGCAGTGCAGGAGGGTTACCTTTTCTCTGCATCCTTGCTAATAATACCTATCCTTCTCAAATTATTCCAAAAAATTGTTGCTGATTTTTTTTATGATTGTGGAGTAATTATCAAGTGAAAATCAAGAAAGATTTCATTCATTTAATTAAATACCTAAATATAGTTTTAGATTTTGAGTGAAGAAAATAAATATACTAAAACATCCATTTCAACTGGGGCTGGGTCATGTCTGCCAGTTTTTGAGGTTTTTGTATGTTTTACATTGCTTTAAGGAGAAACGTTTTTGGTTTGCAAATCACTTTGGTAGGGCAAAATGCCTACTGTCTCTCCTTCCAAACAAAATGAAATACAACAACAACAACAAAACCCCACAATACTTACTGAAAAAATCTTTACCCTCAAAACTTGCTGTAACTCTTCAGAGAATTCTCAGTAAAAATTTATGTTTCTATTCCATTGGTTTTGTGCCAGAACAGTTTTTAGTCCATGAAGTGTGCCTGTGATTAAAGAATCTGTTGCAAGGAATATGTTTCTTACCTGAGTGTTTCTGAGCTATTAGACATTACATGTGAGCACATTGGTCTCTAGTTTATGTCTATAATGTTGAACAGTGTTGCTGGAGAACTTACGGACTAGTTACAGGCTTTTAGGTCGGAGTAAGAGTTTTCTAACTCAAATAATATTGTAATGTGGTGTGCTATTTTCCATCTTACTTGGAGGTTGGGGAAATGGCTTACAATAATTGTTAGCAGAGAATAATACCGAACCTAACCAGGGGTTTGCCAGATAGATTTTCTTGGAAATCTATTCTTAATGTTTAACTTTTTGAATAGATGTTTGCATATACCGAAGAAATTTTAAGGCAAGATGGTAACCCGTGATATGGAAGAGCAAATGTGGTATTTTTCATTTCTTATCTGATCTTTGTCCTTTTGCATATGGAAATGGAAGGTTTTTGTAAAAAGAGAAAGTCAACAAGTGTCTAGCATAGTGCCTGGCATGTGATGAGTACTCAATAAATGATAGTCTTATAAATATTATGTTAATTTCACATACTCCTAACAATTAAAAATATAACTCTGTTACCTCCCCTTTCCTGCCCCTCTCCCCCACATACTCTCTCTCTCTCTCTCTCTCTCTCTCTCTCTCTCTCTCTCACACACACACATACACACACACATACACACACATACATGTATGCAAGGTACCTTATGCACTGGTATAATCAGGTACTCAGTAACCATTCACTGAAAGAATGGAATTTATGTCAACGACTGGGTTGGCCAAAAAAGTTCGTTTGTTTTTTTCTGAAAGATGACTCCAGTAGTGCTTAGTTGCCTTTAACTTTATTCGAAACAGTTTTGTTAGATTGTGTTGTGACTGTCACAATGTCAGTCACAGCTGACATATCAGCATGCATTTTTCTTTTAACATCTTTATTGGAGTATAATTGCTTTACAATGGTGTGTTAGTTTCTGCGTTATAACAAAGTGAATCAGTTATACATATACATATGTCCCCATATCTCTTCCCTGTTGCATCTCCCTCCCTCCCACCCTCCTTATCCCACCCCTCTAAGTGGTCACAAAGCACCGAGCTGATCTCCCTGTGCTATGTAGCTGCTTCCCACTAGCTATCTATTTTACGTTTGGTAGTGTACATATGTCCATGCCACTCTCTCACTTTGTCACAGCTTACCCTTCCCCCTCCCTATATCCTCAAGTCCATGCTCTAGTAGGTCTGTGTCTTTATTCCCGTCTTGCCCCTAGGTTCTTCACGACATTTCATTTTTTCTTAGATTCCATGTGTATGTGTTAGCATATGGTATTTGTCTTTCTCTTTCTGACTTACTTCACTCTGTATGACAGACTCTAGGTCCATCCACCTCACTACAAATAACTCCATTTCATTTGTTTTTATGGCTGAGTAATATCCCATTGTATATATGTGCCACATCTTTATCCAATCATCCGATGATGGACACTTAGGTTGTTT
>RJWK010003489.1:0-63892 GCA_004363435.1 Platanista minor
TGGACCTAGAGTGTGTCATACAGTGTGAAGTAAGTCAGAAAAAGAAACACCAATACCGTATGCTAACACATACATATGGAATCTCAAAAAAAAAAATGTTCTGAAGAACCTAGGGGCAAGACAGGAATAAAGACACAGATGTAGATAATAGACTTGAGAACATGAGGGTGGGGAAGAGGAAGCAGGTCGAAGTGAGAGAGTGGCATGGACATATATACACTACCAAATGTAAAATAGATAGCTAGTGGGAAGCAGCCACAAAGCACAGGGAGATCAGCTCCGTGTTTTGTGATGACCTAGAGGGGTGGGATAGGGAGTGTGGGAGGGAGACGCAAGAGGAAGTGTATATAGTGATATATATATATATATACATACACATGTAACTGATTCACTTAGTTATACAGCAGAAACTAACACACCATTGTAAAGCAATTATACTCCAATAAAGATGTTTGAAAAAAAGTTCATTCCTAATAGAAGCAGACTAGGTAGGTACATGTGCTATGACATTTGAGGATTAACAGAAACCAGGTTTACTCACTCTCCTTTGAAACAGTTTCCTTTATTGTAGCACTTAAATTACTGCAATTATGTCCTCAGTCTTTGTGTTTCCAAAAAGTACTCTCTAAGTCATGGAGTATTTTCCAGTTATGTTTATCTCTGTTTTGCTAGCACATATTTTAGCATCTGGCACATAAGAGCCACTGCATAAATTTCTGTTAGAGGCAGTTACTATTGATTATAACTCATGCCAAGCAATATTCTGAGGTGGGAAAAGAAATAATCCATTGATACTAATTGAGATGGTGGACAGAGGAAAAAGTTTAATGGAATATTTTCATGTGAGCTAGTCCTAGGGAAAGGTAGTCCAGGCTGAGGAAATTAAAAGAAAAAGAGAAGACAGCTCAGCTGAGAATACATGAAGAGAGAGTGATGAAAAGGGAATAAAAGGGTGTCAAAATAAGTGTCACTTCCTCCACAGTTGTGCCAGGAGTCAGCCTGACTGCTGAGCCTTTTCTTGAGTGGGCTGCCAGTATATTAGCACCAGTCCTCGGGTTTGAGGAGTTCCATGTTCTAACTTCTTCTTTTCAACACCCCTCAAAGGGTATCCCTTTTCTATTATGGCCTCTGTGAAGGCTGGCAAGTGAGGGAAGGAACTGTGACGGAAAGAGCACAAACAAATCCAGGGAACACATCAAACTGAGCACAGAGATCTGGTCACGAGTGACGTGGTTGACAGGGTCAAACCTGAAGAGGCGGCTGGCTATGAAAGCAGGTGTTAGATCACGAATTGTCTTCGAACAAGTTAAAGATATATTTATGCCAGAAGATTATAGTGGAAATAAGTGCTGGGTTCTGAGCAGTAAATTACTAGGGACATAAGAGACAGAAATATGCCAACGAATTTGAGTAAAATTTGTGTAAGCAGTGCTTTAACAGAAAATTATTTCTTTGAACTTCTGAAAGCCCTGTACCCATATTTCATTGAATCTCCTCCTGAAGAAGCTCTATTGCATCTATACATTATACTCCCTAGAATCAATCTGACCTTGCGCAAGTAACTAACCTAGTGGTAAGCTGGAGACTAGTACTAGATTGCAAGAGCTGATTGCTTAATTTTCAAGAACTTTGCAAGGCAATTGTTAAACACAGCCATTATTAAAAATTAAATGACAACATTAAAATGAAGTACATTGTATTAAAAACAAAGGTAAATATTATTTTAAAATTATGCACTACACATGGTTATTTCAGTAATATTCATAAAAAATTAAATATATAGTATACATATGTGTATATATGTGTGTATATATATATATAATATATACACACAAAATTTTTTTTTAGAGAGGTGGATGTGGATTTTTAACTATTTTTAACTATTCAGCATGCAACTGAACTAAGTCCTATAAATTTTAGTCTCTGATAAATTTATAAAAGTAATGTTCCATACCTCTTAGGGTTATTGAAAAAGAAATCGGCATAATGCAATACTTAGTAAATGGTAGATGTTATCATGATCAATTATTATTATTTTGTAAAACAATATCTCACTTTTTTGATAAATACATGTAGCTAACTCTTAAATGTGTAATATTTTAAATATTTAAGCTACATGATTAGTTTTCTAATCAGAAATGATGTTTTTGCATATTTATTAGGAAGAACTATTGGTACCATTAGGAATCCTGTCTGAAGACTCTCTAGAAAAGACAGGTTTTGAGAGTTGCTGCCTATTAAAGAGTTGCTAAGGCAACCATTGCTTGCTAATGATGTAGTGACAGAAAAGAAAAGGTGATTTGAGGAACAATCCTTCTCAAAATTCAGAGGAGAAATACAGCTGAACAAACCCCCCATTGTAAAAAATGGCCAGGGGCAGTTTCTTTCTTGAATTAGTTAACAGAGGGAGAAATTAGATGGTGTTCAGCAAGATGGAGAGACATAGAGGCCAGGACACGATTTGACCATTTTTAAAATCTCATTGCCTTGATTTCTTATCGTTAGTTTCTCATGATTTTAAAAGTGATGGAATTAGAGACTCACCATAATAATATTAAATCTAGATCCTGGCGTTTTGATAATGATATTAAGGTACCTATTGTCATGTGGTTGCAGTGTACCTCAATGATCAGTTTATTTCTTTTAAGTCAATAAATGTCTTAGAGGGTGGATTTGAAAATCTAAATTGGTAAACTGACAACAGCAAATGTCACATATTCAAGTAATATGGCACCCTCAAAGGCTTTATTCAGTTTACTTCCTTCTGCATTTTATCAGTATAACAGAATGATGAATTAATTTGAAAGTTCAATTGAAACCTTTAGTAAGAATAGGTATTAAATACAGTAACACTTTTCATATATAATTACTTTAAATCCTTCATTAATCTGATGAGTTAGGTAATATTACCACTCTTCTAATGATATGACTGAAGTGTCTAGAAGGTAAATCCTACAAAGTGGTAAATGCCAAATTCAAATTTTATTTTAAGCCAATCATAATCTTAAACTTAGATTTTTTATCATTGTATTGAATATTAACGGTTATTCATAGATACAGATTTAAAACAATTTGGTCTTACCATTTTAGGACCAGTTCTATATTATTTTGTTATGCTAGATTTTTCAGCTTTTTAGATCTCTCTCTATATATTGTTTTGTTGACAGAAAAAAATCTCATTATCCAATTTGGATATGGTTAAAAGAGCCATTGCTTTTCCTTAAACAAAATTATATTAATTTTGGCTGTTTACCTGCTACAAATTATCTTGCAAACAAGTAGGAAACAGAAAATCATATGCAGACACTAAGATTTAGATCACACAGATATACTCCATAAAAATTCCTTAATTTGCAGTGTTGCATCTGGATATGCTGGACACAAAAATGAGCAACAGGAAAGGCTTCTATTTATGAATTTGACAGTATCACATTATGATTTGACACGGACATGGATTGAGGTTGCAAAGAGCATTGAAGCAACAGCTGCAAACAATGCTTAATACATCTTTAAATCAAATCTAGAAAATAATCACCCCGAGGAAGAAACTTAAAATATTTAAGTAACAGATTGGCAATTTAAGACTTCATTTTATCCAGCCTTTATCTTTTCTATCTTGTTGGCTGTTTATTCTACATTTAATCCTCTCTGAGTCATAATCTTCACATATTATATTTGCAAGTTTGCAATTGCCAAGCTATGTATCTTTTCACAATAAAACTTTTTACAGAAAAACTCTTTAAAAATATATGTACACATAAATGATCAATGTGAAAAATCCATGCTCATTTGTCATTTCATCAAAAACAAGTAGGAATTAATGGGTACAATGATATCAGCGTTCTTTGGGACTGTTTAAATTAGAAAGATGCTTAAAGGGCAAAGGAAAAAAATTGATTCAAAAAATCCTAACTCCCTGAGACTTCACTGAATAATGAGCTCTAACTAGGCATGGAAATTTGCTCACATATTATGCAGCTAATTTAGGAGAGAATGAAGAATGTACTGTTGTAAAAGACACACATTATTTCCTCTGGAAAAGCTTTAAACAGTTTGCAAAGTCAAATTTAAAATGTTTTTAATTGCAGTCCTTTATTGTTGCCATGTAAAAACGTGGTTGAAGTCTGTTGAGCAGATTGGATCTTAGAGGAAATGAATGCTAGTTAATATAAAAGGGATCTTTGAACTCACATTTTTAATGCATATATTTCCTCAGTAAATTCTTTGTCTATGGTTGTAAGACAACCTCTTGTAAATGAGTTTGTGCTGCTTCTGTTCCTATCTTATTACATATCAAATAGACATAGACAAATAGTCCCAATGGAAAGTCACCCAACATAGTATTGCTGCCTATTTGTTTTTTGATTTCTGAATACTTATACTATCTCTCAAAATTACCATCCTGCTCACTCATGTAAAACATTAATAGTCACATTTTCTATGTAAGTTTCACATAATAGTAATTAAATTTCATGTTTCTTCAGGAAGCACAGTTTTTCAACCTTTTTACTAAGTCAGCATTTTATTTGTATTCAATTTATTTGAAAAGAAGAAGTATGGATCTATTAGTTAACCAGGGTCTTTGGTTTACATAGTGCAATTTAAAAGCTCTGAACTCTTTCATTTGTGGTGTACAGGGCTCTCCATCTATGTCAAATCCCTGCAAACTGTCTCTGCATTTCTTAGGGATAATCTCCTTTTCAGAAATAAAACATACAAGCCTAATCCATATCACTCAAAAATACATGCACACTCTACCATAAGGCAGAGTGTTGCTTTATATCACTTAAATTTGCTAAATTTTGGAGCTGCAGTTTAAAAGTTCTTTGGCATTTCATTAAGTTTTGCAATTTACGTTTGGAGATTTAAACAGTTTAGGCGAATTGACATCAAATGACATCATGACATCAAACCTGACACTTAGAATTTATTTTCCCTGCTCATATAGATTTGTCAAGGGAATACTTTATGTATTTGTTTGTATATGCAACCATATTACTTGTTTTACCAAAATGTGGCACAAATACAGTCATGTAAATTCTCCCACCTGAAAAACTTGCTATCACAGGCCTTTATTTTCAAAATGTCTAGTGTCTTCATTTTGAGGTTCCCCCCTCCCCTTTCCTTTGTTACAATTTATTGTTGACAAAGTCTAGATTCAAATCCAGATCTCTTTACTTCAGGTCTTGTTTCCTTTCTGTTACATCAGTTTTAATTTCCTGGAAGCCAGAATGAAGATCTTTGATTCAAAGTACATCAAGATGGAGAGGTGGCATATGCTTTCTCATATACAACATTAGGACTTTAAATCTCTCTTCTTTTGGGAGTTCCTACTTATTATCTGAGCTCTAGTTCCAACTTCTTAAGTGTCTACTGAATATCTCCATCAGAATATTTCACAGGAATTTCCAAGTCAGTAAATGCATCTCAAACCATACTTAAAATCTTTACTTCTAATTAATTTTTCTCTCAAATTCCCTAAATGGTTAAATGCTCTCACCATTTAACCAGCCACTCAAATAACACATCCTTCTGAGTGTGTAATGTCCCTGGGTTCACATGTCTGATGACTCTCCACATCTGTAGTTATAACTAAAGGGATGTCACTAACATCATTCCATCCTTCTCCCTTTTCCTATTGTAAATAATTCAAGCTCTCATCATCTTTCATCTGAAATTCTACCATAATGCTCCACTGTGTACCTAACACAATTTAACCTCCACACTGTTGTCAGAATAGCTTCCAAAAGACATCTGTGACCAATTTCCTTTTTTTAAAAAAACTCTTGCTCATTCTCTATAACCTATAGAGTGAAGTTCCAGCTCTTTAGCACAATATTCCTTTGAGTATATCAGATGCTATAAGTCCTTTACCATAGCCATAGACTTAACCATCTCAGGGTACTCTGCCTGCTAAAATTGATTTCTCTGTGGCTAAGAATTTTTCCTCTGGTACAATAAAAGTCAGCTTTGCTGGTACATGCAGCAGGTTGCTATAGCTGGAGAACTAACACTCTTGGGAACAGCCTTCAAATAATGACACTTGGGAGCTGGTGAATTAAAACTACAAATCTCAGGGCTTCCCTGGTGGCGCAATGGTTGGGAGTCTGCCTGCCGATGCAGGGGGCTCGGGTTCGTGGCCCGGTCTGGGGGGATCCCAAGTGCCGCGGAGTGGCTGGGCCCGTGAGCCGTGGCCGCTGGGCCTGTGCGTCCGGAGCCTGTGCTCCGCAATGGAGGTGGGGGGCCACAACAGTGAGAGGCCCACGTACCGCAAAAAAAAAAAAAAACCTACAAATCTCACCCATACTTTGGGTGGAATAATTCTAAGGAGAGTGTTTTGTGCCGTTTCCCAGTTTCTCCATGAGACTAAGCTCCAGCCACCCAGTTACTCTATTGTGGTGGCTAGCCTAATATTGAAAATTCATTGACTGCATTCCTTTCCCTGAATCATTTCCCCACTCCTCTACTGGTGCTCCTTCCACGTAAACTACTTACATTCAAATTCTTGTCCCAGGATCTGATTCTGGAGGACACATATTATGAAAAAGGTCTCTCATAGTGAGCATTACAAGTTCATTCTTGGCCACTTTTATCCATTTACCCACACTCTAGTTTAATCAGAACTACTATACTCTTTTCCCAAAGTGAAACTTACACTGCCAATCTGTGCATATTCATTCATAAATTCCCTTCTTTCTCTAAGGTCATACTTCTCTCTTGTTTTGGAAAACATGTCAATCTTTCAGAGCCTAGTAATAATGCATCCTTTCTTTGAAGTCTTTTCCAAATCCCCACACAAAACCATTTTTTCTTCTCTGCTTCTCTAGTAAGTTATTAGAACTTCATTACTCATCACAGTTAATTGTGTCTGCATCCTGCTCCTCCTGGACTCTTTCTGAGCTCCCTGACGGAAATGTTAAAAAATTATGAACTTATTTTCCCATAAAGCATTATGACAAATGATTATATTCTAAAACAGGAATTTAAGAGAAAATATGATGTGCTTATTACCACATTCTACCTTCTCTAGCCCATGTGTATTAGTCTGCTTGAGCTGCCATAACAAAGTACCATAGACTGCGTGAATTAAACAATAGAAATTTAATTTCTCACAGTTCTGGAGGGTGAAAGTCTGAGATCAGGATACCATCATGGTCAAGTTCCGGTAAGGACTCTCTTCCTGGCTTGCTGTATGGTCAAGCCATTCAGGAAGGCTGTTCTCTTGCTCATTGTACATTCCCTACTCGATCAGGCCCTGCTTCCCTCACATGACTATCCAATTCTCTTAATTATAGGGCTTACTTAGTAACCGCCTATGTACTTGCCCCATACCAGCTGCTGGTTTCCTTCGTAACTGATGAGCCAACCTGAGTTCAATTCCCCCTATAAATAATTGCCTCCTTTTCCCCCCAGTAGTGAAGACTGCTGCCATGTCCTGCTTACTATCTGCCACACATGGTGGTGTGTTGCTCCAGGACCTTCCTTCAGATGTGTAAGTTTCCCTGTCACGTAAGCCACTGGTGTCTCTGTCACTGTCTCTGGGCTCTTTCTTCAGTCTCAAGGCTGGGCAACTACAAGTCTTGCAGTCCTGCAGGGTGCAGTACAACACTTACAGATGGTTTGCTTCTCACTGTGTCTCACATGGTAGAGTGAAAATTAGCAAGCTTTCACATATCTTTCCTTATAAGGGCAATAACCTCATCATAGGGGGTCCCACCCTCATGACCTCATCTAACGCTTAGTACCTTTCAACCCTACCTCTAAAGACTATCACATTAGGGGTTGTGGATTCAACATATGAATTTTGGGGAGCTATAAATATTAAGTCTATAACAACATGACAGACCACTGAAAGACCCAGACAACTTTTCTTGTTGACCCTGGATGGATATGAGGTTGGTAATTTTTCTCTACATAGAAATTCTGTCAATGCATATCAGGGAGTCCATGTACAACTCTGTAAACTGTGCCATTTACAACTCCAGTGGTGCTATTTACATTCACTTGGAATATGAGTGAAGGTTTCTGGAGTTAAGTGAGCCTTAGGCTTTCTCATTCCCTCCCCTACTCCTTCTATGTCTCTTCACAGGCAATCTATACTCTCCTGAACACATACTCTATAGGACTTGTATAATATTATACGAATCTGTATACTCAAATAGATAAATACTATTTTTGAAATTAGGCCTTATTTACTCAGTTAAACCATATTATTTACCCATTTCAAATTTTGTTTTGTTTTCTTCTTTCAAAACTGCCTAATGGATATACATATATATCAATATTCTTGTATAACTCTAAACCATTCTTTTTTAATAACTCCATGATAGTACAGGCTGTGACTGTGCCCTATGTTATTCAGCAATTGATGGTTATTTATTTGGTTACTAGTTTTGTCCTCACAATCAATGCTTCAGTAAATATATTTCTATCTATAGCCTTACTTGGTTTTTGTTTCTTGGGATATATTCACAGAAATAGATTGCTAGGTTGAAAGGTATGTCTACCTATATAACTTTATGGAAGTTAAAAGACTTCTTCCCCAAAAGGCAAAATAATTCATTTTTCTACCCTCAGTGTATGAGAGAATCCCTTTACCTACATCTCTGCCATCCATAAATCTTAAAGGTCTTTTCAAATTTTTTGCCAGCCTAATGAGAATAAAATCATTTCTCATTGTTCATTTAATTTTTGTTTTCATGACTACTAGTGAATTTGAACATCTTTTCATAGTTATTTTAATGATTTGGATTTATTCTGGTATGAAATGTCTATTCATATATTTTGCCCATTGTTTTCTCTTGGATTATTTTTCTTTATTTATGGTCATTTAGTATTATAAATATAGTCCTTTGTTTATCATCTGAATTAACAAATATTTTTATATACCCATTTTATTTCTGTTGAAGTTTCTGGCATCTCATAAAATATAAAGTTTTTAAATCTTCATATTATCATATGTCTGTATTTTATGGATTCTTTATTTTCAATGTTGATTAAGCAAGTATACCATATCCATTCATTTATTCTTTTTCATTTGCTCTAATTCAATTGGAATTGTTTCTGTATTAGATAAGAAAATGATCTATTTAGGTTTTCTTCTAGATGGAACATCTATTGTGACAATTCCATTTATTAACTGTTTCATGCTTTCCCCATGTATTGAATTAGCTTTGTCAATACTAAATTCTTATATGCAGATATCTCAATATATATATTTCTATTTAATTAATTTTAATATTTTATTAATTCATTATTATTTCCTTGACTTATTCAGTTTTTTCCCTTAATTCCCTAAAAATGATACTGAATTCATTAATTTTTGTTCATCTTTAGTAATCATAGCAACTAAGATTATACTTTTATCCTCTAAATATTGCCTTTGTTTTGTCCTTGGATTTGTTTACAAAGTATTGTCCTTTTCATTTCTTAATAGATGGCTTAGAATTTCCATTTCAATTTTCTCTTTGATTTAAGCATTACCTAAGAGCTGTTTATTAATTTTTATAGTTGATGGATGTTTTTGCAATAAAAATTATTTTTACTTTTATTGGCTTAACATTAGAAAAAGTAGTCTTAGAAATCTCTACATTTTTACTAACAATGGATTTTCTTAAACTGTGTATCACATTACTCTTCTTTATCCTACTTACTATTTTCAAACTTAAATTTCACCTTGTCTGATATTAATATTGCCAATCCTGCTTCTTTTAGTATATGTATACTATCTCTTTACCTTTCTTTATTTTCAGTATGTATCAATTAACCATTCATACAAACCACCCCAAAGCTTATTGGCAAATCACCCTGAAGTTAGTATCTTAAAATATAACAACTATATATTCTTGTTAATTATACAGCTAAGTAGTTCTCCTACATTGGCTGAGCTCTTCATGTATCTGCTCTGTGCTGCATGCTGAGTGGGTGGTTCTCCTGAACTTTTATGGGCTTTCTTAAGTGTTTGGGAGTTAGATGGCTGTCATTTCATCTAGAATGGCCTCAGATGGAAAACTGAGCTTTTTTCATGTGGTCTCTTACCCTCCAGCAGGCTAGACTGGACTTAACCTTATGACAATGCCAGGGTTCCCAGAGGTAGGTCTGAAACATGCAAGATTGGTACATTGTCATTTCTATCAAATTCAATATGCCGAAGCAAGTTTTAAGAACAGCAGGATTCAAGGGGTAAGATTATAGACTCCCCCTCTCGGTGGGAAGAGCTGCAAAGTTATATGGAAAAGAGCATGGACATTAGCATCCTTAGAGAAATGGGACCATCTTTACAGTAATCTGTCATTAAATTCTTAAGTTATCACTTTGTTTTTTAAGTGTCTTTATTATAAAGAGTATTTATCTTTTTTAGTTTTTAATCCAATTTGATATAATCAATTTTTAAACTAATTTTTACATTTTTGGCAATTCCTCAATTTTGGTGGTTTGATCAAACTATTTTTAGGTTTTTTTTCTCTTATTTAAAAGTCATCTACAATTTTTCTTTTTGTTAGTGACACTTTTGATTCTCTATTTTTTTAATTGAAAATATAATTCTTTACTAAAATTTGCAAATGTAGCATCAGTCGTTTCCTCTTCTGAGATGCATAGTTTTTCCCACCACAATGTTATAATCTTCCACTCTGCCCTCAATTAATAGAAGATTAATGAGAATAATTTTAATTCTTTCTTTTCTTCCCTTTCTTTTCTCCTCTGTCCAATGGGATGTATGAGCTGTTCTCCATCCTGTGGTTAAGAATTCTTTGAAATTTTTCTTATAGCAATGCTTCCATTTTCTTGTCACATTTGACTCACATTAAAAAAAAAAATGATTATATCAGGTTGGCATAGTTCAAATTATGCCTTGCACAAGTCCAAGAAGTACACTTACCTCACGTTCATCCTGTATATGTATAGTTATTTCATCAATTTTATGGCATATGTTTGAAAAAGAGGGCACCAATTTGCATCACAGTGCCATATGGACTAGGGTCAGTGTTGGGAACAATGCAGTCAAGTAATTACTGCAACCAGCCTCAGGTGGCATGGTTACTGAAGGACTCGACCACTCCAAGCACTGAGATATACTGAAAGTATGAGGAGAGAGAATGTGTGAAATCATTTTGCAGGATAGTGGAAAAGTGAAAGGATAGTTCACAGAAAAGATAGCCCGGTTGAAATTAGGAGTTGTGAATTTAAAATGAGACCAATCGGAATGGTCCTGATTTTTCTTTTTCTTCTTTCCTCTAGCTTATTTTAGCTGCCCAAGAGCAGGGCAGGAGTGAAAAGAGAGATCGAATCAGAGCTGAGATTTTCCAGGGGAGAACAAAGAATGAGAGAGAGGCGAAGGACTTGAAGGTATTTGCAAACAAGTGATTAAAATGAACGGACATGACAAACGTATTAAAATGGCCATGGGTAAAATTGACATTAGAATGTTGTATAAATATTTAAATAAAATATGAAGTTTGGGAAAAATTATACAGCCCTTCATATCTATGAATTTAACCAACTGCAGATCAAAAATATATTTTTTTAAATTCCAGAAAGTTCCAAAAATCACAACTAGAATTTGACTTGTGCTCACAACTATGTATATAGTATTTACATTGTGTTAGGTATTATAAGTAATCTAGAAATTATTTAAATTATACAGAAGGATGAACACAGGTTATGTGCAAATACTATGCCATTTTATATAAGGGACTTGAGTATGCACAGATTTTGGTATCCATGGTGGTCCTGGAACCGGTTCCCTGCAGATACTGGGGGATGACTGTACTTACTGAAATTGATTAGCCTTTATCCCCATACCAACAAAAATATATATGTACTTTAAAGGAATGAAAGGTAGTTGTGGGAAAGTTTGAGAAACATTGTCTAAGGAAACATTTATTAAACTCTAACTATTGATGAAAATTTAAGATATTATTCTTACTATATGTGACCTTAATTATAATTCAGTTTATATGACTTCAAATCTGATCAATTTCAGTGGGTGTGTATGAACATTTTGAGCTAGTAAAAATTAGGAAATATTTTTATAGCTATGAACTTTTGTCACAGAACAAATATTAGTCAAGATGTTTCGCTGTTACTGATAAAAAAGTAAGATGCTAATAAAAAATGACAACTGAGATAGGTCTATACTTTAAAATTATGATTATATAGATAAGAAAAATGTTAAATATAGCTATCAATTTTTTCAGCCCATAATTTGTAAACATAATAAGTTTTTCCCTTAGAAGATTCTACAGATTTTTAATAGATTTATTTTTACTTTGGAAATGGCTTTACAAAGCAAAATTTAAAATATTACATGTATAATTCTTATGTCATAAATAGATACTGTTTACAACACATTCTGAATTTGTTTTAATTAAATGGAGTCTTACAGTACAGACTTATTCAATGACTACTTGTCTTTGGCTTATGTTCCTTTTCATCATCTGACATTTATAAGGAAAGATGTTGCCTGAAAAAATAATTTGGTTTTCATCATACTAGAAAGGTCTTTTTCTGTTTTTAAGCTTTTTTCAAACAGTGTATTCAACAGAGCTGATTGCTACAAATATTTTATCAACTTAAAATACTAACAGACATTTAGAAAAATAATTGTGAATCTTAGATAAATGACTAGGAAACACTACCATTTTATGCACATTAATCACTGTGTAATTAACCCATCACTAATATTTAAATAGGGTCTTACAAGTAATTTGATACCAGATCACATTACTGACTTAATAAAGCACACATTGATACTAGGTATAGGACCACAGTTTATTCCTATAGAAAGTGTTGAAAATGAGATAAGTAGGTAAATGATATAATGTATCCTGCTTTACGCTGAAAAGTTGTCTTTTTGCCATTTAGGGACTTTATACAGTAGCTAGATATTTTTCTTTCTTCTATAAAGATGATTTTTAAATTCCAAAGAAGTTAAAATTATTTACTATTTAAGGTTTTAATAAATGTTTTCTAAAATAGATGTATTTACTATATTTGATAAATAATCATATTCTTAGGATAAGATTCTTCCCACATGCTAAAATTCCAAGTTATCTTTCTTACAACTTTGGGGAAAAAACAGCTTGTATGTAATTTTGGAAAACTTTACTTGTTAAATTATATTTTATTGTGCTCTGTGCCATTCAGTCAAAAGAAAAGATAAAGAAAGTAGAATGAAGGCAGAACAGAAGTACAGATGAAGCTTAAAATACACACAAGCTTAAAATACACACATACATACATACATACATATATATGCAGTTATACCTTTAGTAGTGGTTTAACCATCAACATATCTAGAATGATAAATTAGTGAAATGATTGTAGAAGGTAATAAAACAGGCTTTCTCATTTTTCTTTTATTTTTATGCACAAGATTATTTATAGAAATTTTGGTACAATGTACATTGAAAAACATGTAAAATATTGACATTCCTAACAAATAGCATTAAAGTATCTTAATAAAGTTTCATTTATAAAATGCTAAGTGTGTGTCTGGGGTCATTCTTCTACTTACATTAACCAGCATTGCTTCATTCCATTTAATTCCAGAGATTCCTTACAAAGGCAGTCATTCTGCCTTTAATTGCCTTTTTTTTTAGACCAATAGCTACTTTTGATAGTCACTACTCATTCCGAATCTCAACACTAAAACAACCAGCCTAATTCAGACACTTTTTTTTTAACATCTAAGGTGTGCGTGTGAACTACTATGTTATAACAATAGTAATAATAGCAACAATGACAACAATAACAGTCAACAATTGCAAAATTTGTCTGGATCTCATTTGATCCTCACAACATTCTTGTAACAAAATGTCATTATGCCCGTTTGACAGATGAAGAAATTTGGATTAGGTAGTTTCAATAATCTTCCAAGGGTGCTCAGCAGTTACAGAGTAGAGTGGGAAGTTGTACTTGTCTGTTTCATCAGAGCTGATGTTCACATTTATGTACACATTTTAACAAATTTTCTCTCCCAAGCTTAGCCAGTGGCATATGCATGAATGGGTACAATGTGGTGAATGGTGAATAGGGAATGTCTGGACAGATTCTCATTATTAGGGATTTTAATAGGAAATAAAGAAGGAGCAGAGCTTTTAGTGAGCATAAGCTAAAAGATCATGAGTTTGAAAATCCCGAAGGACCATAATGACTGTGAGTTAGCAGAAGAAACCAGGAGGCCATTGAATCTAAGAAATAGAAACAAACAGACTTCAAGTAGAGGATAAAAATGCAGAATAATGGGGATAAAGTGGAAAAAATCATGTAAAGAGTAACCAAAAAGGGGCTTCCGTGGTGGTGCAGTGGTTGAGAGTCTGCCTGCCGATGCAGGGGACACAGGTTCGTGCCCTGGTCCGGGAAGATCCCACATGCCACAGAGCGGCTGGGCCCGTGAGCCATGGCCGCTGAGCCTGTGCGTCAGGAGCCTGTGCTCTGCAACGGAAGAGGCCAAAACAGTGAGAGGCCCGTGTACCACAAAAAAAAAAAAAAAGAAAAAAAAGAGTAACCAAAAGTTCAGGCAGAAGTAGGGAACTTGTTAAGAAATTTTATTTTTAGAGTGATAGAGAAGTCTCCTGTTGTTCTAATGGACCTGAAAGTATGATAATTTTGAGAAACAGTGACCCCAGAGCAAGTTTAGACAGTTCAAATTCTACTGTATGATGGGTGGGGGACCACATCTAGTGCCATGTCAAATGGGTTTCTTGATGAAGTAAATAGGGCCACTTCTCCTGGTATCATTCAAACTTCAGGAACAACTACATGAAAATGCCAATAAAATTAGGCTACTCTTTCAGAAAAGGTTTCATCATTGCTATATTGCTTTTATTCATAGTTAATGCTCTTACTTAATATATTTTCTGTTACTGTATTAAATTTATACAAAGTATATGAACATATATTTATAATCTAAACAATAATAGTAATAAAATAATTATCTGCATAAAGGTTTGCAAACTAGTCTCTTATCTTTTCAATTTTTTGTATCAATAGTTATTTTCCCCTGTAATTTTTAATTTTAATAATTCTAATTTCTTATATTTGTGGTTTTTTATTGTTCCTTAATTAAAATAGCAAGTGGTTTGTCTATTTTGTTGATACTTTTAAGGACCAGGATTTTGATTTATTAACGTGATTTTTTCACCTTGTTTTCTACATTTATTCTTGTTTTATCCTTCTACGTACTTTTGATTAACTATATTATCTTCAAGCTTCTTGACTTGGAAATGTCGACAATTATTTGTTATTCTTTAATATCTATTGATATAGATGTTAGGGCTATGAATTTTCCTCTATTCACTGTTTAAATGCATTTGATAAATTCTGATATGTAGTGTTTCACTCATTACTATTTTTAGATTTTCTATAATTTCTGTTTGCATTTCTCCTTTCACCAAAAAATTGTTTAATAGAAGATCTCTACACTTCCAGGGGAAGAGATCATTTATAGGGGGGAAAGGTGGGAGTAGATATTTTTAATTTTCAGTTTTATTGAACTATAATCATAAAGATTGTTTATAATAGTTCTACTTTACGGTTGGTCGTTTTTTTGTAGATGCCCCAGGTGCACTTGAGAAGAAAATACATTCCTTATTATCTGGGTGTAGAATATGTTTGCATCTGTTTACTTATTTTTTTTTTCCACTTAACTTACCTTATATTGAGACTCGTGTGTTCAAGTCTCCTGTTATTATTGTGTTTCTATCTATTTTCCTTGCTATTTCTTCTCAGTTTTGTTTTATATAGATGATTTTGTCATAGATAATCATAACTATTATAGTTTCATTGTAGAATGTAAGTTTTCAATTTGTTTTTTTTTTTTTTTTTGCGGGACACGGGCCTCTCACTGTTTTGGCCTTTCCCGTTGCGGAGCACAGGCTCCGGACGCGTAGGCTCAGCGGCCATGGCTCACCGGCCCAGCCGCTCCGCGGCATGTGAGATCTTCCCGGACCAGCGCATGAACCCGTGTCCACTGCATCGGCAGGTGGACTCTCAACCACTGCGCCACCAGGGAAGCCCAGAATGTAAGTTTTAATGTTGTAAAGTATCCTTCTTTGGCTCATTCAATGCTTTTTGGCAAGATCCTACTTGGTTAGATATCAGGATTCCAACCCTCACTTTCTAAGTTCCATTGGCCCAGTGAATCTTTGTCTTTCCTTTATTTTTAGCGTTCTTGAATCATTATATTTTATTTATTTATTTAATTAATTTATTTATTTTTGGCTGCATTGGGTCTTTGTTACTGCATGTTGGCTTTCTCTAGTTGCTGCGAGTGGGGGCTGCTCTTCGTTGCGGTGGCAGGTTTCTCATTGCGGTGGCTTCTCTTATTGTAGAGCATGAGCTTTAGGCATGTGGGCTTCAGTAGTTGTGGCACACAGGCTCAGTAGTTGTAGCTCATGGGCTCTAGAGCGCAGGCTCAGTAGTTGTGGCATGCGGGCTTAATTGCTCTGTGGCATATGGGATCTTCCGGGACCAGGGATTGAACCCGTGTCCCCTGCATTGGCAGGTGGATTATTAACCACTGTGCCACCAGGAAAGCCCTGAATCATTGTATTTAATTTAATTTATTTATTTACTTATTTTTAACATCTTTTTTGGAGTATAATTGCCTAACAATGTTGTGTTAGTTTCTGCTGTATAACAAAATGGATCAGCTATACATATACATATTTCCCCAAATCCCCTCCCTCTTGAGTTTCCCTCCCACCCTCCCTATCCCACTCCTTTAGGTGGTCACAAAACACAGAGCTGATCTTCCTGTGCTATGCAGTTGCTTCCCACTAACTATCTTACATTTGGTAGTGTATATATGTCAATGCCACTATTTTAAATGGATCATTTATACAGAGCATAGAATTGGGTTTTGCTTTATTAGGCAATTTGAAATTATGTTTGGTATCAATTCTCTCATATTATTATCTTGTATATATTGTATTTATTATATTTATGTATTTATTTCTCTATTTTGTGTGTCTACTTTGCTTTTTCAGTTTATTCTACTGTTTAGGAAAATTGTATACACAGTGGTTACTTTCATATTAATACTTTTGTATTAGTTGTAATACAAAAAAAGTTGAAAATGGAATTCTTTGACTCCCATCAATTTCTTATTCAAGAATCTATGCTCTTCACACTTATGGTCAATTAATCTACAACAAAGGAGGCAAGAATATACAATGGAGGAAAGACAGTCCCTTCAATAAGTGGTGCTGGGAAAACTGGACAGCTACATGTAAAAGAATGAATTAAAACATTTTCTTATGCCATATACACAAATACACTCAAAATGGATTAAAGACCTAAATGTAAGACAGGAAACCATAAAACTCCTAGAAAAAAAATAGGCAGAACACTCTTTTATAAATCATAGCAATATTTTTTCAATCTGTCTCCTAAATCAAAGGAAATAAAAGCAAAAATAAACAAAAGCAAAGATAAACAAATGAGATCTAATTAGACTTAAAAGTGTGTGCACAGCAAGAGAAATCATTGACAAAATGAAAAGATAACCTACTGAGTTGGAGAAAATATTTTATAATAATATGACCAATAAGGGGTTAATATCCAAACTATATAAACAGTACATACAACTCAACATCAAAAAAACAAATAATCTGATTAAAAATGGGCAGAATATATGAATAGACATTTTTCCAGGGAAGACATACAGATGGCCAACAGGCACATGAAAAGATGCTCAACATCATTAACCGTCAGAGAAATGCAAATTCAAACCACAATGAGATATCACCTCACACCTGTCAGAATGACTATCATCAAAAAGACCACAAATAACAAATGTGGGCGAGGATATAGAGAAAAGGGAAATCTCTTACACTTTTGGTGGGAACGTAAATCAATGCAGCCACTGTGGAACTACTGGTGATTTCTCAAAAAATTAAAAATGGAACTTCCATATGACCCAGCAATTCCACTCCTGGATATGTGTATGTGTGTGTATATATATATATATATATATATATATATATATATATATACACACACACACATATGTATGTGTGTATGTGTGTGTGTATATCTGAAAAAAACAAAAACAGTAATTTGAAAAGATATGTGCAACCCTATATTCATATCAGCATTATTTACATTTGTCAAGATATGGAAGCAACCTAAGTGTCTATCAACAGATGAATGGATAAAATTATGTGGTATATATACACAATGGAATACTACTCAGCCATAAAAAAAGAATGAAATTTTGCTATTTTCAACAACATGAATGAACTTGACGTATATTATGCTTAGTGAAATAAGTCTGGCAGAGCAAGACAAATAGTACATGTACTTCATGATATCACTTATATGTGGAATCTAAAAAGGAAAACAAACTAGTGAATATAACAAAAAGGAAACAGACTCACAGATATAGAGAACAAACTAATGTTATCAGTGTGGGAGGGCAAGATAGGGGTAGGAGATTCAGAGGTACAAACTCTTATGCATAAAATAAATAAGCTATAAGTATATATTATACAACACAGGGAATAAAGCCACTATTTTACAATAACTATAAATGGAGTATAATTTGAAAAATTGTGAACCACTATGGAGTACACCCTGTAACTTATATAATATTATACATCAATTATATCTCAAAAAAAAAAAAGAATCTATGATCTTATTCAACTTTCCCCTTTTTCTCTTTCTTCTCGTTTTCAAAAATTTGAACTCTTTTTACTTCATCAGGTCATGTAGTGTTTGCATATTATATTTTAATCCAGACCCTAACATTACGCAGCCACTGTGGAAAACAGTATCATGGTTTCTCAAAAAATTAAAAGGCTGGTTTAGTTTTCTAATTAGCCATGTGAAGAACTCACCATCAGTACTACTGAAAAAGTTTTTCCAGGCACCATTTTGTTGGATAAAACTCATCTTTTGGTATAGGAGGACAGAATAAGGCCCACAGGCCTCATCTGGCCTGCTTTCTTTTTTGTAAATGAAGTTTAATCAGAACACAGTCATGATGATTTCCTTATGTATTGTCTATGGCTATTTTTGTACCACATACACAGAGTTGAATACTTGTGATAGAGAGTAAATGGACCTCAAATCCTAAAATATTTACCATCTAGCACTTCACAGAAAAACTTTTCCTAATCTATGCTCTAGCAGATTCTTCAGGAAGGACATGTGTCTACAGTGTTCCCTGAGTTCTGGCACCCTTCAATACTGTTTTTCCTATTGCCTTGATACTTGAAAAAAAGCTTAGCCAGTTTGCATAGTTTTAGTTAAATTTTTTTGAAATTGCTTCTCTGCTGTTGCCTTGTACATTTCTTTTGAGAAATTTAATACCAGTGTAATTATTTTGCCTTTGTAAGTTTCATTTTTTTGTTTGTAGAACTTTTTCTTTATCTTCAATAGTTTTACTAGGATACATATTACAGCTGATTATTTTGGGTCAATTTTTGCCAATGTGTAAGTTCAGGTATTCTGTTTCTTGAAAGTTTTATTAAAATGTAGTTTTAATGATTAGTTCTATTACATTGTTTTTATTTTATTCTTTAGGGATATAATTATATAAAAATTATATATATATAATATATATATATATATAATATATATATAAATTTATCTCCTTTGCTTGTTTTCCATTTCAGCCATTTTCTACTGCTTTTTAATTTTTTTAATATACCTTTATTGGAGTATAATTGCTTCACAATACCATGTTAGTTTCTGTTTTACTACAAGGTGAATCAGCCATATGCATACATATGTCCCCATAACCTCTCCCTTTTGAACCTCCCTCCCATCCTCTCTATCCCACCCCTCTAGGTCATTGCAAAGCACTGAGCTGATCTCCCTGTGCTATGCTCCTGTTTCCCACTAGCTAACTATTTTACATTCAGTAGTGTATATATGTGGATGCTACTCTCACTTCACCCCAGCTTTTTAATGCTTGCTTATCTTATTTGATTTCTTATTTATTTATTGTTAAACCAGTTTATTGTGATATAATTGACATACAAAAAGAAGTACAGGGCTTCCCTGGTGGCACAGTGGTTGAGAGTCCGCCTGCTAATGCAGGGGACATAGGTTCATGCCCCGGTCTGGGAAGATCCCACATGCTAAGGAGCTGCTGGGCCAATGAGCCATGGCTGCTGAGCCTGCGCATCCAGAGCCTGTGCTCCGCAACTGGAGAGGCCGCAACAGTGAGAGGCCCATGTACTGCAAAAAAAAAAAAAAAAAAAAAGGAAGTACATATTTAATGTATACAGCTTAATTAGTTTGGAGATAAGTATATACCTATGAAATCATCAGTGTAATCTATGCGATAAGCATATCCATCCACTCCAAAAGTTTCCTCCCACTATCTTTATTATTAATTTTTTCTTTGTGTATTTGGTAAGAACACTTAACATAAGATCTATTCCCTTAGCAAATTTTTAAGTATTTAATACAGTGTTATTTACTATAGGCACTATGCTATAATAGATAGCATATGTATAATAGATCTCTAGGACTTACTCATCTTGTATAACAGAAATTTTGTACCCTTTAACTACTACCTCCCTTTTCTCCACTTATTCACTTAAAATTTTAATTATTTATTAATCATTTATTTTATTGACTAATTATCTTCATTCTTTTCATGATTTCTTCTTTGGCCTTTATTAACTTTTGGTTTAAATCTATTCTCCTTTTGGTGCCTTATGATTTAGTCTGCATTTGTAAGATAATTGTGTCTTTTTTTTCTATTTCTTTACTTAATTTGACTTGTTTTATTTTTTCCAAGTTTTATTTTTCATTTTTGTTCCTGGTATTTTAGTTTCAGGTTTAAAGTGCTTCTTATATCTAAATGCTTGCTTGAGGACATTTGATTCAGCTTGGGGTTTTGGTTCTTCCAGTTTTCTTCAAATTTGTGGTTTTTTGGGAGAAAAACTTTTTGTTAGCACGGAAGTTTTTTACATGTGTTTTCTGGTTTTTTGCATTTGTTTTGTATGAATGTGGTCTATTTTTTTTTTTCTTATTTCCTGTAATGGGTTTTTCATTTGAGAGCTACCACCACCCCTCCCCACCCCTGTGTAGTTTTGATTTGTGGATGGTGATGGTTTTGTGACATGGTCCAGGAAAAAAGTCAATGAATCTTGTTTCTTTTTCATTTCTATATGATCTCATTTCCTTTCTTTCCTTTTTGCAGCTCATGTTCTCCATATATCTACCTCTTTTCCAGAAGCAATGTGTCTTCAAGGTTACCATTTCTGGTTCTACGCACCTTTAAGTTCTTTTTCTGTAACCAAGTCTTTACTTGTGTTCAGTACTTTGTCATTCATTCCAATTTCTCTTTCAGGAGGTGATTTAATCTATGCTTTGTTTAATTTTCCATTCCTCTGAGCTCTTTTTCATGGACTCTCTTAAGCGTCCCTCCTCACCCATCCTCCATCCCCAGAGGCAGTGAGATTTCTATTTATAGGCAATCTGAAATTTGAGGTGTACTCTGTTAGTAATGCTAAAAGTGTACAATCTGTATGGTTCAATTTGCTCTCTTTGTTGATTTTAAGTTTTTATTTTATATTGTTTTGAGACAGGAAGGGGGTAGGGCACAACCTTTAAAAGAATGACAGCCATTGAGGACATGACATGAACTGGTTAGAACCAACTAGGTCCAAGATGGTGGATGATTGACTTCCACTTGACATTAAGCCTCAGTACACACTCATTGTAACACATCAGCTCACTAAATGACACACTCACAGGTGCCATGACAGTTCCAAGGAGGACCATAAAAGGTCAAAAGTGCCCAGTGGCCCAATTACTGGAAATCTTTACCTCTTCCCCAAAATACCTGGAATAATCCTCCCCCAAAATAGCTGGACTAATAGTTGGTAATTTCATTAGCCTATGAAATTACCCACCCTTATAAAAACTGACACCCCTGGGGATTCTCGCCTTCCAAGATGGCCCACACTCTGTCCATGGAGTGTGTATCTCCCTGAATAAACTTTCTTTCTCTCTTTACTATGGCTCGCTCTTGAATTCTTTCCTGCCTGAAGCCAAGAACCCACACTTGGTGGCTGTACCAGGGACTTGCCTGAGACCTAGGACATGAGCATCTTATCATGCTCCACTTTTTTTTTCCTGCTACAGTTTTTGAGGCAGTCAGAGTGAGTAGAAATTTGTTGATTTTCATTTTTCTCCACATCCTAAAGTGTCAGTCTCAAGAAAGAGTTTTTATTATGGATGAATTTTAAATTTTAAGGCTTTTCACCCTCTTGCATCTATTAGAATGATCATATGGCTTTATTTTTAATTTGTTAATTTACTGTTAAACTCTTTAATTATATTTTACAATTAACAGTGTTATATCTTTCTAGGAATTCCATATAGTTCTTAATAAAATTGTCTAGTTCTTTACTACTTTTCATGCTTATCTTATAATTTTATAACCTACTAAACATACCTATTTTATATTGTATCTGACAATTTCAATACCCCATTGAAAGTGATATGCAACTTTTGTCTTTTCTTTTATCTTATGCTATGCTTCTGTGTGTGTGTGTGTGTGTGTGTGTGTGTGTGTGTGTGTGGGTGTGTGTGTGTTTAAAAAATAATTTTCCTTGAAACTTCATTTGTGGGAATTCTTTGACATGTGTTGGGGAAAAAAATTTCCCTCTTACCCTCTTGCTCCTTTTGGGTGGTTGAATAATTAAAATGACATAAGACAGATTAACAGGAGAAAAATAAATTTAACTACATATGTACAGGGAATCCATGAACCTGAGAGGTTCCAAAGACAGTCAGGTAAAATGAGATATATATGTCATCCTTAATTAACTAAGGAGAAGGGAATAGGGGTCTGGGATTTCAAAGGGAAGAAAGGAAATTCACAGGTAGATGAAAAAAGCAAATGTTTGATAAACAAATGTTTGCTGGGCCATATAGGAACAATGAGACACAGAGAGGAATTTTAACAAACAGACTTACCTGGATTCCTCCCTATTACACCTAGTTCATGTTATACTGTAGTTATCTACAGTGATAGCTCTCTTCCTGGAACAGATCCTCTATCTAAGTCCTTTTAGGCAGTTAAAGGGCAGGTCAAAGTTTCTTCCTGAGTCTTTTGGGCCTTCATTGTTTTCAGCTCAAAATAATCAACATGTACCTTGGGGTGGCCTGTCCTGAACTTCATTACTTGATATGAATAGAGTTTCTCCCAGAGAAAATATGTCTCCTTTTTCTCTAATTTTTCTGGGGAAACTATCAATCGTGGATTAATTTAAGTTAAAATTTCACTCTGAGGTCCTTTTGATCACTAAGGTAAAGAATATTCTGCAAAAAAATGAAATGAGGGCATAAACTTGGAAAGAAAAGTATAACACTGAAACTATCTTTTTCCTTGAAGATATTTGCTACAAGACAAACTTGACCTCTAGTTTACACAATATTACAGGACTGGGCTTTTTAAGAAGACAAAGCCCAGAAACTTGACAAGGAGGGAAATTTAATATGGCATATCCATGTAAGGTTATAATCCCTGGTGTAAGAGTGAACTAGAAACAACTCCCACACAGGGGACTGACAGGACAACTGGCTAGTTTATAGGCTGATAACTGAACAAAGAAAAACTCTCTTCATTGCTACATGAAATCTGAAATTCATTGCTAACAAGAGTTTTTAGCTGAAATTCCCATTTTTTTGGAAACATTTAGGGTGTTTATTAAAAAGGCAGATCTGCTGAATCAGATGAGATCCATGATTATGAATTTTAATAACCTCTTCTAGAAATTTCATTGAAGTTTGAGAGTCATTTCTGTTTGGACTCTTTTGTATCAAAATACTATGACATAGGGGCTTCCCTGGTGGCGCAGTGGTTGAGAGTCCACCTGCCGATGCAGTGGACACGGGTTCATGCGCTGGTCCGGGAAGATCTCACATGCCGCGGAGCGGCTGGGCCCGTGAGCCATGGCCACTGAGCCTGCATGTCCGGAGCCTGTGCTCCGCAACGGGAGAGGCCACAGCAGTGAGAGGCCCGCGTACCGGAAAAAAAAAAAAACAAAAACAAAAACTATGACATAGTCCGTGCAGAAATGGATTCTTCTGTGTAGGTAATTATATGTTAATAATAAATTTAAGATAATAAATCTTTCCTATTTTATACTTCACAATGCCTATCATATATTTGAGATCTAAAATATACACATTTACTTCAAGTCAAGGACACAGATTATTTTACTCCAGTTACTACTTGAACGAAAGCAATTTAGAGTATAAAGAACAGTAATAAATCAGCAATACCTTCAGAACACTGCCATTGAATCTAATCATTTTTCCTCCTTATGTTACCTTGCTCAAGATTCAGATCTCCAAAAAGATCTAAATGGTTTACTGTGATTTGTGTGCCCCTCCTTGAAAAAGAGAAAGCAGTGGGGTGTAATGAACAAAGTTTGATTGATAATCACAATAGAAAAACATGAAAATAAAGGCATAGTTCTCCAGTGAGTATTGAAGAGGGAGAACAAACAATGGTCAGGCATAAATAATAGATATGCAATACGATGATTTACTCTTAAGCAAAGTCAATGCTTCAGGAATGTGTGATTTTGCATTGAATAAACCTGGCACCTAAGAATATATGTCAGATTATATCCTATCCTGAACTAACCCAAAAGATTGGATTTTCAAATCAGATTCACAGAAATCAGAGAAATTACTGAGTATCAAACTCTAATAATAATGTCAAGGATACCAGCAATCAAGAGGCTAGAAGAAGCATGCATGGAGTCATCCTAGAGATTGAGGGCTACTCCCAAGTACTTCAATACAAGCTCTCTGGCTCAGAGTTAGTAAATTCTCCAAATTAGGTGCTCATGTTATTAGTCAAATAGCAGGAAGTGTTTAGTCTTAATAACACAACTTAGATGACATTTCCCAGGGAGCCACACCTTATGAATACATTGATTCTAAGTTTATTTACTATAAGCAGTGGACATCTGGGGTTTCCTAAGAACATTTTTTACATAAGTACACTTTCCTAGTACATACAATTAGTCCATTTACACAGAGGTCCAGTTATGATGTTAACAGGAAGATAAATTAAGTCACTTACTGTTATAGACTGAATATTTGTGTCCTTCTGAAATTCATATATTGAAACCCTAATCCTCAGTGTGTTGGTATTTAGAGATGTGACCTTCAGGAGGTGAATAGGTTTAGATGAGGTCATGAGGTTGGGATCCCCTTTGATAGGAATGGTGTACTTATAGGAAGAGGAGGAAAACCAGAATATTCTTTGTTTTTCCTATGTGAGGACACAGTGAGAAGATGGCTGTCCATAAGCCATGAAGAGAGTCTCATCAGGAACTGAATCTACCAGCACATTGACCTTGGACTTCCTGGCCTCCGGAAGTGTGAGATATAAATGTCTGTTGTTTAAGCCATTCAGTCCATGGTATTTTGTTATAGCAGCTGGAGCTAACTAATACATGTGCCTTCTTTTCTTTATCTTGGCAGTGTTCCTTTGGCAAAGGGGAAGAAATTACCTACAAGTCAGATCTTATAAGTCCTTATTCCAATTTCTCAAACAGCTTTTGAAAATAAGTATATTAGACATGTAGCGATCTACTTTTTAATAATAATGCTAACAAACCTTAAATTATATCTTTGTTTAGATTGCCCTTCTGCCACATGGCACTTTGATTTATTTACTACAATTATTGAACTGTTACCTTCTTAGTGAAACCTTTATATCCTACTCTATTTAAAATTGTAAACCCCCAGTTCCTCCATAGCTCCCTTTCCTGTTTTATTTTTTTTCAAAGTATTCATATCATCATTTAACTTACTACCTATTTTACTAATTTTTTTCTTCTTTCTCATCCCTAACTCCACCCCTAGGGTGTAAATTCCATAAGAACTAATTTTTTAAAATACTGCTGTAAATCTAGTGCCTGGGCCATGGCTGAGACTCAAAAATTACTTGTTGAATACAATGAATTAAATAAATCTCTCTAAAATCTATTTATTCTTTAATTTTCTGAAAGTAGGTATAAGATGAGCATTCCATTAAGCTCTAATTATTAATGTTTGTCAGCATTTTAGAGAAATTTGTTTCCAGCTACTGTTTTCTAATAGGCAGAACATACTCCATTTTAAACACTATTACAAAGGAAACTGAAACTTTGAAGACTTATTTCATATATTTGGAATATGTAGTTCTACATCATCCAAGACCATCAGGGGCTTTTCCTTCTCTTTTTTACTAACATAAAATTGCATGAAATCACATGTTTAAACTGCCTAGCCCAGGATCTGGATAACAGTGGAATAAGAAAGAGTTTAGTTCTTTTTGACCATTTCCAGGTCCTTATTTAACTAGTTGTACCATTTTCCAATTTCTATCCAGAATAAGAAATAATTGGATTGAATTTAGGTGATGGTTAATTTTATGTGTCAACATGACTGGGCTAAGAGATGCCCAGATAGCTGGTAAAACAGTATTTCTCAGTGTGTCTGTGAGGGTGTTTCTGGAAGAGATAAGCATTTGAATCAGTAGACTGAGTAAAGAAGATTGGCCCTCACCAATATGGGCAGGCATCATCCAAACCTTTGAGAACTAAATAGGAGAAAAAGGTGAAGGGAGAATTGTCTCTTTCTTGTCTTGAGCTGGGACATCTATTTTCTGCCCTCAGAGATTGGACCTCCTGGTTCTTGGGCCTTACGCCTCTGAGACTCATACCAGTGCTACCCAACCCCTCTTCTCAGGCCTTAGGACTCAGACTGAATTATAACACCAGCTTTCCTGGCTCTCCAGCTTGCAGACAGACTGTGGGAATTCTTGACCTCTATAACCATGTTAGCCAATTGCTATAATAAATCTACTTTATATATCTCCTTTGGGTTCGTTTTCCTAAAGAACCCTGACTAGTACAATTAATAAACATTATCAGTCATATTTAGATGTTAATGCAGTTTATCAAACTGTGTTTTAACTGACTATGAACTTTATTTACTGAGATGGAAGGAAACCAATATAAAAAAAGGCATAGGCTAGAATAGAATAGAATAGAAAATACTGCACATTTTAAGAATATTCGAAGTTTTGAGAAATGGTTGTTTCAGATGTGTGTGTGTATTGTGTGCACACAGGGTTGCTTGTAAAATGCATTCTGTTCTATGGTTGCAGTATAGAAAGTGTAAAGAACACTGGTTTAGTACTGATTAATCAATACACAGACTACATTTAAATCTTTCTCTTTTTAAGTGTAGTTATTATTATTGAAGACTATGCTTTGCATTTTTAACTGCTGAGCCCCACAGTGCATTCTAAGGCGCAAACAAGCTTCCTAGGCATCTTTGTTTCCCTTGGTGTAGACCATAGAAGCACAGACGGCATTCTTTGCCTTAATATAATTTGCCTCATTTTCTCAGACCCAAAGTTTTTCTTCAAACTTGATTACTAATAAATCACAAACCTGAGAGTTCCATTCTGTCTCTGAAACCATTCATATGTGCCAGTAGTGCTAATTATGAACAATAAATAATATTAACACACAAATTCATGGTAATATACATACAATGCTTTCAAAACCACAATTCCTGTTCCTAACTCTCTTTGAAACAATAAAAAGCAGCTGTTTTGGAATTTTCCTAGAGAGTCAACAATCCCATCCCTACTCAAAACTGAAAGCATAGTAATGGAAACAGAATAGAATATATAGATATTATCCGATCTCAAGAGGGCAATTAAGGTTTCTAAGAACACTCAGAATTAATGATATTGAATTTCAAGAATTTTCAGCTATGTCTACCACTGGACATTTTTTCATAATGATATTTATATCTGAAGCAAACTAGGCCCTTGATGTTAGTCTCTTAATAGTTCATTATAAAAATAAATAGACTTGCACAGGAATCAAAAATTCTTCAAATTTGATAAGCTCTGAAATGGGAAATATTATAGTGCACGTATATTCTTGGAAGGTCAGAAATTTCTGTGAAAAACACTAAGTTAATAGTTGATTTTGATTTTAAGCTCATTTTTTTGTGATAAAACCTGATACCTGTGGTTTAGGTTCTATAGTACTTTGAGTAACTGTTTAGTAGCTACTTGGATATCAAAGTGATTATGTATTGTGAGAAACAGATTTATGTTATATTTAAATAAATAGAAGAACAGAAGATTACTCTGACGTCCAAATGCTCTGTGAATGTGATTAACTTATGTTGGAAGCTAAGTGTTTGATTTTTTAAAAAGTCAACTTTATTAAGGTTTATTTTACTTGCAATAAAATGTTTTATTTTAAGGATATCATTGATGAATTTAATTAAGTGCACACACCCTTGAGATCACCACCTCAATCAAGGTATAGTATGTTTCCATCACCCCTGAAAGTTCCCTCGTGTGTCTTAATCACCCTCACTTCTGGCTGGAGGCCACCACTGATCTACTTTCTATCACTATAGATTAGTTTGTCTCTTCTATAATTTCATACAATTGGAATCATACAGTAGGACTCTTTTGTGTCTGATTTCTTTTGCTTGGTTTGTTTTTGAGATGCATTTATGTATGTTGTTGAATGTAACCAGTAGTTTGTTCTTCTTTTTTTACTGTTGAGTGGTATTCAGTTGTGCATATAAACCACAATCAGTTAATCCATCCATCTGCTGAGAGGCAGTTTCATTGTTTCCATTTTGGGGTTTTTATGATATTTACTTATAAATTTTTGTGTAGACATACATTTTTATTTCTGTCAGGTAAACAGAGTTATAGCTCTAGATGACATTAAGTATATGCTTAAATTTATAATAAATTGCCAAAATAACTTCCAAAGTGCTTGTACTATTTTACTAGCAAATATTGATCACTTCAATTGTTCCATAGGCTCATAAACATTTTACCTGGCTACTTGTTTTATTTTTGTCATTGTAGTGGATGTGTGTTGCTATGTCATTGTGAATATAATTTGCATTTCTCTGAATGCTAGTGATGTTAAGCATTTATTCATATCTTCAATGATTATTTATATATCTTCTTTTGTTAATTTTTTATTCATGGTATTATTTCACTTTTAAATTTAGTTATTTTTCTTATTATTGTGAGTTATTTGTATATCCTATATTATATACAAATTTTTTGTCATGTTGCAAATATTTTCCCCCAGTCAGTGACTTGATTTTTAAGTTTTAAAGGTGTCTTTGGAAGATCAGATGTTTATAATATTGATAAGGTCCAACTTATTAATTTTTTTCTTTTACAATTTGTGATTTTGGTGACTTATTAAAAAGAGATTAGCCTAGCCCAAGTTTGAAAAGATTTTCCCCTTTGTTCCTCTACAGAAGTATTGTAGTTTTATATTAATATTTACGTTCATAATCCATTTTGAGTTAATTTTTGTGATGGGTGAGATCATAATAAAGGCTTATTTTTTCCAAATAGGAGTCTAGTTTTTCCAGAATTATTTTCATTACCTTAGAATCTTGGTTAAAAATCAATTGACTAGAAATGTGTAGGTCTATTTCTGGGTTTTAGACTTTAACACTGATTCTGGAGTTCTTGACTTTAACACTGGTGTGTGATCATCATTATGCAACACTTCACTGCCTTAATTACTGTAGATTTAAAGTAAATTGTTAAATAGTGTTATGATTCCATCTTTTTTTCTTCTTTTTCAAAATTATTTCAGTTATCCCATGTTCTTTTTATTCTCATTTAAATTATAGAATAAATTAATCACTTTCAATTAACAAAGTCTGCTGAGATCTTGATTAGAATTCATTAAATTTACATATCAATTTAGAAAGACATGAATGAAAGACTTGTGAACTTGAATGTTGGTAGCTTCAAATTAGAAACACCCCAAATGCTTATCAATAAACAAACCATACCATATCTATACAACAGAATACTATTCAGCAGTAATAGAAAGTGAGCTGCTGATATAAATCATACTTATCTCTCTCATTTTATGCTGAGCTAAAGAAGCCAGACAACAGAAGGTACCTGCTGGATGATTGCATTTACATAATGATCAAGAATATAATAAAACTAATCATAATGATAGACATGAGAGTATTGGTTGCCTGGTGTGGGGGAACTGAATGGAAAGAGGCACAGAAAACTTTCTGGAGTGAGAGGCAAGCTTCTTGATCTGGCTGATGGCTACACAGGACTCTTCATTTGTCAGTATTCATTGAGCTGTGTACTTAAGGTTTGTGTACTTTTTTGTGTGTAAAAAAGTCAATCTTTCCAATGACTTTCATGGCCCTACACAATCTAGCCTCACTTTATCCCTGTATGCTTCACTCCCTAATACTTACCTGCACGTTTATTACATTCCAGACACACAAGCCTCTATGGTTTTTATTGAATGTTCAAGTGTGATCAGGCCTTAGGGCATTTTTTATTAATATTACTTTTTTACTTATCTTTTTTTAAAGATATTTGCTTGAACTGCTCTCATGTCTCCTTCAGATCTTTGCACAAATACCACCTTCTCAGTGATGACTCCCATAACAACACCATTTAAAATTGCTACCTCTCTCCTCCTTCATTCTTTCCTTCTTTTCTTCTTTATTTTCCTCCAAAACACTTATCAAAATCTGACATTTCATAAATTTTCTATATTTGTTTATATACAACTAGGCTTCATGAAAGCAGGGATTTTTGTCTTTTCTCTTTTCTCCAGTGCCTAGGATAGTGCCTAGTATATATTAGGATCTGATCCAGCAATCCTCCCAAACTGGTATAACTGGATATACCAGGGATCCATTGATCCTCCCAAGTTCTTTTCTCTTTCTCTGAAATACTTCAAATATCTGGTTTTGAGCCTCTTTAGGGTGCTGTAGGACACATAGATTTATTACTTGGCTGCAGCTTCCTTGTTATATGTTCTAGGTTCCAGTGTTTTTCCCAAGTTTCTTAATTCAGAAATTCTTTGTGTTTTATTTTCTAATTGTTTGAAAAGTACCATCCTCCTTTCATTTGTTATTACTTTTTTTTTTTTACATCTTTATTGGAGTATAATTGCTTTACAATGGTGTTAGTTTCTGCTTTATAACAAAGTCAATCAATTATACATATACATAAGTTCCCATATCTCCACCCTCTTGCATCTCCCTCCCTCCCACCCTCCCTATCCCACCCATCCAGGTGATCACAAAGCACGGAGCTGATCTCCCTGTGTTATGCGGCTGCTTCCCACTAGCTATCTATTTTACATTACTTTTTTTCTCCCTTTATCATGAATTCACTGTAGTCTCAGATGAAACACATGATACCCATGTATGCTCGATCCATCATTTTACACTAAAAGTCTTTTTTAATCAGTTAGAAACCAGTCTGAGTCTAGTCCTTTACAATAATGAAGTCCAAGCAATACCTGACATCACTTCCCTTTACTCTCCTACCAGTTAGAAGAATGATTTTGTCATATGCTCAAACTAAAATATGTATGAAAGGAAGTTGTTATTTTGCATGACAATGTTTTGCAAGACTGAAATTTATTTTGGAATAATCTAATCACAGTACTAAACTATTTGTCTTCTCAATCCAGCAGAGTATTGACCTCTGATTTTTTTCACCTAGTCAGATGGCAGAGAATGAGCAGCCTGAATTTGGGATAAATCTATAGCTGTCGATGATTAAGGAATTCTTGGAGATACAGGAAATCTGATGAGAAATTCTGACTATAATTATCATTGAATATCTTCATTTTGATCATACCCTGTTCTGATAAACCAAATGACATTTTGTTTTGCTTAGTGGCAAGAATTGAGGTTTTTTTGTTTTGAACACACAAAAGAATGGTAAAGTGGTCCATGAAATCTTAGAGGGGAGAATATGTCTTGCAATAGAGATTTTTCAAGAGGCCCATTCACTGGCATAGAAGTTTATTAAGCAATGAGTCAGATTACTTTGATGGGAAAGTCTTCTGAGGAATAGGAGAGATCTCTAACCCCTGTCAAATGCTAGCATCTGAGAGATTTCTGCAAGTACAGGTTGAGCCATTAAAAAACATTCTTTACAGGAAGTTATATGGGCTGTTTATATACCTGTTTTAGCTAATGCACAATTAATTTTGCCATCTTTGACCTCAAAATAAGTGGACTTGATTTCAAATCCTGGCTTTATCCTTTATGACTTTGTGACTACAGGCAGGATACATCAATATGTAGCACCTCAATTATCTGAGGTGTAAAATTATGAGGTATTATTTCAAGTGTAAGTGGTAACTTTTTAAGCAATATGAGGCATGTAAAACACTTATTTGTCACAAAATAAATGTTTTATAAATTATAACATTATTATCATCATTATAATTTCAAAAACTGCATCTCACTACATGGATGTAATTGTACTTATTTTATATTAGGTATCTTTTTTTGAGAAGAGGAGTTTTCCTCTATACTCCATTTTTTTGGTCCAGGTCAGTGGTTGAAGAAAATTCATTTCTAATCTCTTCAAAAGGAACATACCAGTTTCAAGTATGTTATAGATCTGGGATGTATCTATTTTTCTATACATTGTGATTTCTTTTCCTTTACTTTTCAGGTATCTTTAGGAAGCAAAAATCATGTTCATATTTCTAGTATGAGTGAGTTGACAGGAACAAAGCATTTAGCAAAATAGCATTAAAGGCAAGTTTGCAACAGCCCAGCATGAGAAAGAGATCAGTGCCCCAAAGCATTCTGTAATATATTCTGAGTGATAGAAAAAGTACTCCCTTTCTGCCAGCTCCGAGACATCTTTGGCACACGTGTAATACCAGCTATACAATGGCATATGAGTAAGAAATTGCCAACTGTATTTGTACTCTGGGTGCTTCCCATTCACATTCCTGCAGTAGTCATCTCATAAGAGTGTCTTTTCAGAGCATCATTGAACAAATATGGATAGACGATGCCCAAACCACACATCAAACTGTGGAAGTAAAGTCATCCTCTCTTTCATAGAATAAAGAAGTGGACTGATTAAAAAAGAAAGCTTCAGTATCCTATTCACCAATGCTAAATCCCTGCTTTTACAGAATAGCACTCTCTAAAGGTCTATCCCCAAATACTGAATTAAACACTCACTCAGAATTAAAACAAAGAACAAGAAACAAACATAATCTTCAACATGTTCAAAATAGCACTAACAAAGTATGTTTGTTTTAGTTCAACAAAAGGAGATCAGCATTTTATAATTAAAAAAAATCATCACAGGGCTTCCCTGGTGGCGCAGTGGTTGAGAGTCCGCCTGCCAATGCAGGGGACACGGGTTCGTGCCCCGGTCCGGGAAGATCCCACATGCTGCGGAGCGGCTAGGCCCGTGAGCCGTGGCTGCTGAGCCTGTGCATCCGGAGCCTGTGCTCTGCAACGGGAGAGACCACAACAGTGAGAGGCCCGTGTACCGCAAAAAAAAAAAAAAAAAATCATTACAGAAACACAAAACTCTTAGAAATGCAAAATTAAAAAAAAAAAATAATAGACTATTTTTAGCAGTTTTATGTTTATGGAATAAATGAGCAAAAAGTATAGAGTTTTTATTGTCTCCATAGTTTTGTATTTTCCAGAATATCATCTAATGGAATTATATGGTATGTAACATTTTGGCTTCTTTCACTTAGCATTATGCATTTTTAACATTTCTCTATTATCTTTCCATTGCTTAAGAGCTGATTTCTTTTTATTTTTGAATAATATTTTGTCGTATCAATGTACCACATTTTGATTCTTCATTCACTTATTGGAAGACATGTTAATTGCCTCCGAATTTTAGTAGTTATAAATAAAGATTCTATAATATTCAGGTACAAATCTTTTGTGTGGAAATCAGCTTTCATCTTATTTGGTTAAATGCCAAGGAGCATGATTGCTGGATCTTATGGTAAGAGTATGTTTAATTTTATATGAAACTACCAAACTGTCTTCCAAAGTGGCTATGCTGTTTTGCACTCCCTTCAGTAGTGAATGAGAGTTCTGTTGTCCTATATCCTCAGTAGCATTTGGCATTGTCTGTGTTTTGGATTTTGACCATTCTAATAATTGTATAGTAATATCTCTTTGTTGTTTTAATTTGCTATTTCTAATAACATATGATGTTTATCATTTTTTCACATGCTTATTTCCCACCTGCATATCCCCTTTGGTGAGGTGTCTTTTCATATTTTTTCCCTTTTTCAAATTGGGTTTTTGCTTTATTATTGTTAAGCTTTAAGATGTCAGTTCTTGCTCACTCGGTCTATACAAGAGACCCAGAATAGAGAACATAATATTGAAGAAGACGAACACTTACAATAAAGCTAAAATAATCGACAGAGTAGTATTGCTTTGGCAAAAGTAGAAACAGGCTACTTCTGTCATTGTCTTATAGTAGACTGTCAACTGAACAGATAAACCTACTGCAAAGCAAATGGCGTATGGACCTCTGATAAGCATATAAAAAGCATATCATGGAAAGTTTCTCTGAGATGGGTAAAACTGGATAAGAAGCTGGAGAAGCTTCAGGAATTGCAAGTCTCAGCTGCAAGCACTCTATGCTGACCCCCTGGTGGGATATGAGAGCTGAAGAGGATTAGTTATCCCCATTGTCCAAGGTCTCATCTAGATCTTGTGCATATTTTGTGATTTAATTTAAATGGTGTTTTGGTTTTAATTTCAAATTCCAATTGTTCATTGTTTGTGTATAAGAAAGAAGTTGACTTTTGTGTATTAATCTTGCATCTGGCAGCTTAACTATAATTGTTTATTTGTTATTGGTTTGTTGTTGCTGTTTTTAACTCTGTGATTTTGTACATAAATAATGATGTCATCTGAGAACAAAGATAGTTTTATTTTTCCCCTCCCAATCTGTTGACCTGTTATTTAGTTTTCTTGTCTTATTACATTAATTAAGGCTTTCAGTACAATTTTGAATAAGAGTGGTAAGAGGGATCATCTTTACTTTGTTCCTAATCTTAGTGGTAAAGCATCTATTGTCTTACCATCAAGTATGATGTTAGCTGTAGATTTTTTGAAGGTGTGAGTTTTAGTAGACTGTATCTTTCAAGGAATTGGTCCATTAATTTAGGTTATCAAATTTGGGGGCAAAGTGTTGTTCATAATATTCCTTTAATATTCTTTTAATGACCAGTTATCATCCTGTTAATGTCTGTTTAGTACAGACATAATATGAATCTTACTAAAATGGAATTTCTAGCCTCATCTTTCTCTGAGAAGATGAAGAACTTGGCTTTTTAAAAATTCATGTGTTGTGAGGCACCCAGAGTGTAGGTTACATTTTAAGCTGATGTCATTGGAAGAGGGAGTTGATACAGGCATAGGCTTTGATTTTTGAAGCATGTCAGTATGTTCTACATTCCAAATAAAGTTGAATAAAGAAGATTATGGAAGTAAACTCTAAAATTAAATGCAAAGGAGAACAAATGAACTTAACTCTACATGAAATTAATGAACATAAGTAAAATGTTTTTCTCAAAAAAATGTTGAATACTTTGTGTGAAATTACTGATGTATTAATACAAACTAAAATCAAAAAGAATTTCAAAGTCATCCTGACCTTAACTTAGTACGTTTTCTTTTGGATATAGTAAGCTTCTTGGATATTTATTTGCCATTTTTCATCAATTTTTGAAAGTTTTTTGTCACTAGAATTTCAAATATTTTTCTGCCCTGTTTTCTCTTTTGTCTCCTGCTGGTACTAAGATGTATATTTAGAAAACTTCGTAATCCTCACAGTATTATAAGGTTCTGTTCATTTTCCTTCAACTTTATTCTCTTTATTCTGCTTGGATAATTTCTATTGCTCTACCTTCAAATTCACAGATTTTCTTCTGCCATTTCCAACCTGCTCTGAGACCAATCAAGTGAATTTCTTACTTCAATGATTATTATTTTCAGCTGTAGGATTTCCATTTGTTTCTTATTTATAGCATTTACTTCTCTGCTGAGATTCTTTCTCTCATTTATTATGCAAATATTTTATGTCTTTTGAAATATCTATAACAATTCTTTTAAAAGTTTTTTTGATAATTCCAACATCTAGTTCATTTCAGTGTCAGTTCCAGCCCACCTCCCACCAGCTTTATTGAGGTATAATTGACAAATAGAATTGTATATGTTTGAGGTATACAACATGATGGTTTTATATCTACACATCATGAAATGATTGCCACAATCAAGCTAATTAACACACCCATCACCTCACATAGTTACCTTTTTTTTGTGGTGAGAACACTAAAACCTACTCTCTTAAAAATTTGGAGTATATAATATTTAATATAAAATATATAACTGTTATTAACTATAGTCACCATGCTGTACATTAGATCCCCAGAAATTATTCATCTTATAACTAAAAGTCTGTACTCTTTAACCATCATATTTCCCTTTCCTATTCCCCTAACTCCTGCCAACCACCATTGTACTTTCTGCCTCTTCAAGTTTTACTTTTTACTAAACTACTTTTATTATCCTCACTTGCATTTTGATATGACTGTATGATTCATTCTGTCTAATGGTGTATGAGTAGAAATGATGTATGCTATTTCCATCAGGCCCTATAACAACCTCTCTTTTAAAAAAAATCTGATTATTTTCTCAGTTTATGGCTGAATTCATAGAACTCTGAAAACCTAGAGTTGAATATATCTACAGAGTGGATGGATTTTGAGGAGGATCCAAATAAAAGGCTTTTCACCAATCAGAATAATCCATATATTATGTGAATAAGAATTAAACTGTTATTGAGATAAGCCATAGAAATTATGGGATTATTTTTTGAAGAGCTAGCATTACTCTGATACTGGAATTAATACACATATTATTTCCAGATAACATATGTCAAAGTAAGTGAGAAAGTCAAGAAGGAGGAAGAAAGGGGAGTCATAAAGGAAGGGTCCTTTTTTTTTTTTTTTTTGCCGTATGCGAGCCTCTCACTGTTGTGGCCTCTCCTATTGCGGAGCACAGGCTCTGGAGGCGCAGGCTCAGCAGCCATGGCTCACGGGCCCAGCCGCTCTGCGGCATGTGGGAATTTCCCGGATCGGGGCACGAACCCGTGTCCTCTGCAACGGCAGGCGGACTCTCAAGCACTGCACCACCAGGGAAGCCCAAGAGGGGTCCTTTTTAAGATAGACAACAAAGGACAGCAAAGTTGTGGGATGAGTTAAATGTATACATGCTTCTTGTTTTTTCAAAATATTTATAGCAATTAGAAATTGTTTTATGTATTTTTCTCCATTCAACCATGGAGAAATCTCCAAGGAGTCACAGAATTATTGTCACAAAAGAGAGTACGCAACACTTAGTTAAATAAATCAATAAATGTTGAGTTCCACTAAGTCATATTTATCTCTGTAATATTTCTTGAACCTATATTCTCTTTATATTCACTGACATTATTTTTTCAGCTTAGTCACTCAATACTTTTAGCCACGAATTCTGAATAGGGCTTCCACCTCCCACTTTTTCCTCTTTCTCTCTAGTACCCATCTGCTCTGAGAGTGATATTTCTAAAACTCAGTATGATTTTAGCTGCTGTCCTGCTTAACTTTTAATATGTCATCATTGGCTATAACCTCAAGTCTAAGTTCCATACTAGGTCATTAAATGTTCTTTTTCTTCCCTACCCACTCATACTTCTCTTTGGAAACACATCTTCTCAGACTGTATGCTCTAGGTATAGTTAACTACTTTTAGATAACTGAATGTATCATGCTTTCTCACCACTGAAGCCACTTCACTTTTTTCTTTACTTTGCCCTTAAAGCATCTCTTCATTTTTCATTTGTGGTATGAGGCACTTCTGACAAACATAGATCACAGAGCTTGAAAATGCAAGTTTCAACTTTAAATAAAGGAATAGAGGTCAAAAGGTGTTAAGTTAGCCCAAATCATAAAGTTCGTTAGGGGAAGATCTATGAATAACCCAGATCTTCTGATTACAAGCTTTATTCTCATTCTAGAATAGAAAAAAACAAAACAAAACATAACAAAACAGCTGTCATATAAAATCTTCGGTTCTTTATAGTTGATTGTTGTGATTTTGTGCAAATATTTCTAAATTATTCTGTCTCAGATTTCTGTAAAATGGAATGCATATAACACCTATGTTACAAAGTTGTTGTGAAGGTTAGATGAAATAATTATACAAAAATTTTTGTTCTAACTTCAAGAGGCTAGAAATATGATAGCAGAAATACCTTCTACAAATCTTTATAAATTTCAAAGGGTTTCAAAATTCTGACTTGATATTTTTAAGAAGGAAGAATTTAAATATTATTTACTGAGGCCATGCCATATGCCCTAAAATAGATTGATTAAATTTAATTATTACAACAGCACTTTGAGAAAAGTATCATTTTCACTAGGTAGTGTAGCACCCAGAATCTCCCCATCTGCTTGGAATGTTGTCCAGAAATAAACCTTGTGGCTGCCAGACTCCTTGGGGCACTGCCTCAGCTGAACGGAGTTACTTCACCCAGGGTCACAAGCTCTTTACTGCTCATATCCAATTACTTCTCAGTTTGGGATTATAAAGACCTATGCCTCTCAACCCAACTCCATATAACTCTGAAGCATCACCCTATCTTCAGAATGCACTGTAGGGTTAGTTGAGGTGTCTGTTGATATATTGTAGCTTAATTTCTTTTTCTGCCCACTCCTGCTTCTTCCCTTTCCTTTCACACATATTGATGCCAAGAGCAGTCACGAATAAACCTCCTTCATGCTTATAGCTGTCTTGGAGTCTGCTTCTTTGCAACAGCCATGACTCAGATAAGAAAAGAGAAAACATCCTAGAAGCTGCAAAATGAGTCACATACCCTCCAAAACCAAACCTCCTAGTGGTATCCTTTTCTTCTACCCTTTCTGACAGTAGCTCCATGGGGCTTCTCAGTCACTACTACAAAGTAACAAATTCTGAGTATATCATGTGATTCACCACTCAGGGAATTAGAACTCTCTGAATTTAAACTTTTGCACATGCTCTGTAATTTTTGACACATGCTCACTCCTTTTCTGTGCATCATTATTTGCAAGTATAAGGTTGGATGCTGTCCTGAACCCCAATTTTGGTCACAATCTATCAGAGAGCAGTATTTTTTTCTACTCTCTTACGGCTAGGACAGAGTCTTTAGAGACAGAACTGGAAGATTTTCAGCTATATTCAAAGATACCCTTATATGATACCTGTTTTGTTCCTAGGTATCATTTTTCTCCTATATTTTTTGTCATTTTTTCTTTTTCTTTGTTCTCCCTCCTCCCCCTTGTTTCCACTCCTATGACCATCTAAACAAAGCAGTTTGGTCGACTTTTTAAAGTGGTTCTATATCTCCTTTTGCTATAAAATCCCTTTGGTCATTTGCTGCACATTCCCACCCCCACTGTCTAATATCTGGTAATGCATCCTCAATGCATGGCCAATAAATATAAATGGATATATGTTTGAACAAGTTCTGTAGTGATAGAACATTACTCAAAAAAAAAAAATTCAAAGGATCAGACTAAGTGCAGGTAAGAGTGTATCATTAGGGATACAAAGTCATTTGCCCTGCTAGTATAGTATAATATATGATAAAAAAAATCATCCACCCAGAGGTTCTCTTTATTTCCCATAAAACATTCTTAAATTGTCCTTCAACCAGAACTAATGTAAATAATAGAAAGTGCAGTGGCAATGAAGTTGGCAACTGTATCTTAATGAATATGTTCTGGGGAAAAAATATGCTTAATTGACAGCCCTGGAAACACAAGCACCATTGCTCTAGGAACAGATACAGCGTAAAATATTCTTTTACAATCTTCTCTTATTGCGTCCCTCTGGACAGGCTGGTTTTGACATATGAAAAGGCAATTAAATCTGTTTAACTTGTGCATGGCTGAGAACAAGGCATGTGCTGAGTCCCCATAAAGACAGGCATTAGGTTTGTTTTGTTTTCTCTTCGTTTTTAAAGCTTTTTAAAAAAATTATTTCACAGCAATGGAATCTCTGAACTGAGGTATTGGTTTTTCTAAAGGTGTCACTCAACCAAAGAATGTTTCTCAGTTCTGCAAGAAAATTTAAAGTCCTCTTATTGATAGAATAAGTCAGAATATAAGGCAAGTGGTTTCACCCATTTAAATTGGCATAATAGTTTTAGCCTCAAAAATCACAACCACTCCATTTCTCCGCAAAGTTTCTGTGACAAGTCATCTGGTTTGTAATCCAGACAGGCAGATGGCTGCTAGAGTGCAAGTCAAATCTTCATTTCTCCAGGAGATGGAAACCAAGTCAAGGGAGCAGGTGTTAAATGGAAGAATTATTCAGCACACTGACCAGGAAGAGGATTTGGGAAGTTATTATGAAGGAATCATTGAAACTATCAGTTCAGTGCAGTGGTAGAAAAGGAAAGTAAACAAGATAATAGGTGATATTAGTATCAAAAGAAAAAGGAATGACCAGATATTATTCCTTTATATGGCCATTTTTTATCCCTTCTATAGTAATCTCATAGATCTGTGATTCTGCATTGCAGAAAAAAAAATATTACCATGGGGCAGACAGGTACTATAATGTCTACTGACAAAATGACTATACCTTATAAGGTTTTGAGAGGAACGAGATAGGTTTTCTTGACAGATGGGAGTCAATTAGGAAAATAGAATAATAATAATAGCTAAGATTATTTACTGTGTCCACACATTAGAAAATACCTTGGCACATGGAGTGGTAAAAACATACTGATAAAATTAATCATATGACATCTAAAAAAGATCAAAATTATAGGCCCATTTGGAGACGAGAAAACAGGCTCAAAAAGATTAAGTAGCTTAACAAAGTCACAGAGATAGTAATTTCCATCAGCAAATTTTGAGATTTATTTTTTCAATGACTTATAAATCTTATACATCATATTCATTTTATACATAGAGAAAATTGAATAAATATAAAGAAATATGTATAGATATAGGTATATGTCTAACAGGACTGCAATATAGCTATCAAACCATTATTTTTGTTGCAAGAAGAACTTATGCTTTTTATTCCTTGGAAAAATGGCTGAGACATTAGAGACAAAATGAATACCGTATGATCTCACTTATGTGTGGAACCAAAAAAAAAAAAGAAAGCTTTCAAAGACTCTTGGGTCTTGTCAAAAGAATCTAGGAGTCAGTTTAAAGAGATCCTACTAGAAAAAATATAAGAAAATTTAAGTATTATAAAAAACCTAATAATTACAATGGATTCAAATGAATCAAATATGTTTTAATCCATGATTACAAAACAATAACAATATGAAAAGAGAAAACTAATGTGTCACTTTGGGAGGATTCTAGTGAAATTGGTCATTTTTTTGAAAGCTAGTCAATAAAATGAAAGAATTGATCATTTATTCTGCCTTTTCTATACAGTCTCTTTCCCTGAACAGTCCATTAGCTGATGAGAGAAGTTTCTATTAAGAAGTTTTCCAGTTAATAAATTGATGGTGGAATAATAGAATTGGAATATCATCATTTTGCAATGCTTAATGAACTGAAAGATCTAGGCATTGATCATCAACAATGCCTAACATTTCATAAAGAGAGATATCCAGGCATCATGAACCTTTTATTGGGGGGACACAAAGCTCTGTGAAAACCATCTTATCAAAAATGTTTGAACTTAAATGTGATCACACCTCTAGATTCAACTACCAGGAAATACTAATAACAATAGAATCACCTATGCTGTGGGGATACAATTAGCAAATCCCAGTCTTTGGGAAATTCTACAGGAAAAATGTGGTAATTTCTTTAATATAGAACTTACAAGGAAAAATAAGAGATTGATAAACATAAAAGCTAAAGATTTAAAAAGTCTTAAAATTAATTGTAATATGTTGACCTCATTTGTACTTGAAACTATCCATACCCATCTATCCATACCAACACACTTGCTTACCCACATGCATATGTGTGCATATGTATGTATTATATAACTATATCTATAAATATATTCTCTCTATGTGTGTGTATATGTAGTATAGTGATATATCACTACATTTATCTATCATCTTTCCATCTAGAGATTGAGAAAGGGAGAGAGGAGACAGAGAGGACAAGAAGAAAAAATCACAGAAAGTGTGGCATTTATGAGATAATTGGATTTGAAAAAGGGGATTGGCTATATAATGATATTGAGGAATTATCATTCCAGATTTTTAGGTTTGGTAATGATGTTTTGATTATGTTTAAAAGTCATTATCAGATAGATAACTGATAGATAGATGATAGATAGACAAATAGTAGATAGACTGGAGAATTCATGGATTAAATAATATGATATCTGGGAAATGGGAGAGTAGCTCTTATCTGGGGTCGATTTTGTCCCCCAGTGGATGTAATGCAAGGTCTGTAGGTATTTCTGATTGTCATGACCAGGGGCTAGGGACTACTGGCATCTAGAGGCAGAGGCCAGGGATTGTACCGAACATGCTAAAAGGCACAGGATAGTCTGCCTCCCTCCCACACACACATAAAGTATTATTTGGTCTAAAATTTCAATACTACCAAGGTTGAGAAACCACTGGTTGTAGATAAAAACTTTTGTTTACTTTTGTATGTGCTTAAACTCTAACATAATAAAATGTAAAATAAATGGAAATAAAAGGAGGGGATTTAGGGAGGTTTAATTGTGTCCCATAATGATGATTGAGAAGATGTTCACATATGACCAATAGTTTACCCTACAGAAGAAGAACTCAGTCACAGAAATGTTCCAGTTACGGAATCAATATAAGATGATATACTAATCAAACTGTAAAAAATGTTTTTATTCCTAGGAAAAGATTCAAATCCCCCAAAATATTTTTTAGGCTAGAGAATTTTGACTAAAATAGGAGAAGTAGGGGACCCTATGATAAATAAACCTAATAAATGAAAATCTGAAATTTAAAATGAAATGTTTTAAGGAGTGATGATTCATTTAATAAAATACATTTTTAAGAAGGATTCACTGTACAATGTCTTTAAATAAAGATCTCTTCTGCATTAATTTGAATTGATTTACACATATTTGACTAAGATGCAAATTTTCTGGAACTTGCATAGAGTGTGACTAAAGTGTGACAAAAACATTAGGTTTACAATGTGCTCAGTTATGTGCTCAAAAAGTTCAGTAAGAAAATGCTTGAACACATTTAAGAAAATTCTCTATTTAGAAGATGCTTTATAGTTGAGTCTGTAATACTTTATTTATTTATTTTTTATTCTGGCCATGCTGCAGCTTACAGGATCTCAGTTCCCTGACCAGGGATGAAACCTGGGTCACTGCAGTGAAAGCACTGAATTCTAACCACCGGACCACCAGGGAACTCCCGAGTCTATAATATTTTAAAATGCAAAATTTAGTCAATTATATTTCTCCTAGGTTAATGAAAAGCTCAGGAAATAGAAGTAACCTAGAAAATTTATTGAGACAGGAGCAGTAAAAAAAAAAAAAAAAAAAATCAATATTTATTTATTTGCCTGTGTCTTAGGGGAGAAGCAGGTGGCATGATCCACGTTTCTCTATTTTGGTCTGATAAAGAGTGATATGAATGAGAAAAAGGGTGGTTCCTACCTTTTTCCTAAAAGGAACTTTGACATACTACTGTTTTTTAAGAGTTTTAATGGGTAGAGGGAGATCACCATGCCAACACTGACTATTAGAATAGCTATGGTTAGACTTTGCTGTAATAAAATACATAATTCAGCAAAATTAACCACAAACAAGTCTTAGGACAGTATCTTAGGATGCCATGCTATCAGTGAACTCAGTAAATAAAAGTTATTTATCCATATAACAAATATTTACTGAGCACTTCTATGTGTCAGGAACAGTTTGTCTTTTCACAACTTATAGTGAAATAGAGGGATAATAAATCATTAAAAAACACTAAATGTCAGGTAGTGATAATTTTTCTTATGAATATTAAGCTATTAAGACAAATAATCAGTAAAAGGAAATAGGAAGTCACTAAGGATGTTATTTATGACAGGGTGTTAAGGGAATACCTATCTTAGGAATTGATATTTCAATTATGAGAGGAAATAGCCATGGAAGGGACAAACTTTCAGGCAGATGGCAAGAGTGAAGACCTGAAGTAACAGTTTCCTTGGTGTGCACTAAAAAAGGAAAGAGGCCTGTGTGGCCAGAGCACCAGGAGAGGGAAGTGGAAAGAAAGAGGCTGAGAAATATCCAGGGTTTGAGGATTTATTCTAAGTGTTGTGGGAGCCATTAAAGATTTGAGAGCAGGAGAGCAGCATAATCTGATTTGGATTTAAAAGTTCATCTCCCTGTAGGGGATGTACTTTAATGAGGCAAGATTAAAAGCTCCATGCAGTAATCCAAGGAAGATAGGATGGTGCCCTGGATCAGTACGGTAGCAATGGTAGTATCAAGAAATGGTGATTCAGGATATATTTTGAAGGTTAATACATTAGTATTTGCTTATGGATTGAATAATATGGTAGGAAGAAAAAGAAGAATAAAGGAAGCTCTATGTTGTTTGGCCTGACTACCTGAGGGAATAGTGGAATTTGTTGAGGAAAACTGAGAAAGAAAGTCTTAAGATGGAGGAAAACAATTCTGTTTTGGAGCAGAAAAAGTGTGAGATGCCTATAGTTTATGGCGTGGAAATGTGAGAAGGCAATGGGATATATGAGTATACAGTTCAAGATAATGATCCAGAATAGAGATATAAACTTAGGAGTCATCAGAGTACAAATAGTATTTTTTTAAACGGGATTGGATGAGTTTACCTAGGTATATGAGTATAGACAGAAAAAAGAAGAGCTGACAAAACTGAAACATGATTAGAAGGTTGTCAGAGGAGCAGGAGCTGCCAGTGATATTAAGAATATTTGCTCTTGAAGGAAAAATAAAGCCAGGAGTCTGTTGTGTCCTACAAGTCAAGTGATGAAAATATTTTAAAAAGGAAGAAACAATTCCATCAATAGCATCTGGAATTTCCAGGTGAGACCATCAGATTAAGGGTTATGGAAGACATTGGTCATCAACACAAAGTAGTTTTAATGGAGTTATGGAATCACCTCCATTTAGATTGAACTGAATTGGTTTCAAGAAAAAAAAAAAGTGCAGTAGAGAGAAAAAGAACGGGTATTCCTTTTTCTAGCAATTTTTTTATGGCATGCTGCATATGTTAAATAAATAGAACTAAACCAATGTAGAAAATGCATAACATAGGGGCTTCCCTGGTGGTGCGGTGGTTGAGAGTCCGCCTGCTGATACAGGGGACACGGGTTCATGCCCCGGTCCGGGAAGATCCCACATGCCGTGGAGCGAGAATTTTATGAGTTTATATAAAATGAATTCTTTTAAAAAATAAAGTCAGGAATCTTAAGAAATAGGTGAATATCAAAATTTCTTTTTATTTCCTTGATTATGCTATCATTCAGAAAGATAAGTGTTTTATGAACACAGCTGTTAGTAAAATTGTTATTGGGCTAGGTGTCAAGTTTTCCTATAGCTTTGGAAGAATTCTGTAGGGAAACTAACAAAGATAACTTCAGTCAGGGCCATTTCACTTAGACTATTTGCCATTGGCACGCCTATCACAAAGAGGTGCTATATTGTTATTTTACTCTTGCCAGGATAAAATAAAGTGTAAATTAAAATATACCTCATCTTTAGAACTTACTCTGAAAACAGTACTAATTTTGTTTGTTACTCCTTACTTCAGTCCAAAATAGGTAAAAAATACACATAGGTGTTAGAGGGGAGCCTGCCTTGGGAAAGAGGATTTCAATGACAGAACCCTAAGGCAGGATCCCAAATGGCTTTAAGATGTTGGTATCTTCCTTCAACACTTTAAAGGACTGAGCTTCAAGGAAGAAGTGAAAACATTTTATCAGTCCTTTTATTTTATTACAGAGCTAGATACCATGCAAGCATGCATATGGACCTGAGTGGCCCAATGAGTGATATTCTCCAGATTCACTCTATTACACAGTTAATTGATAAACAGCTAAAAAGAAACCTTGAAGCAGTTGCTGGATGGAGAGTCATGTTACCTCATTTCCTAACACTGCTGCCTGCCTTTGCCACCCCTGGATGAAGGTCAGTTTCTGGCTTGGCTTCTTTTTGCACCAACGCAATGAGACCTTTAGCAGTGAAAGAGTCCAGGCCAAACATAAACATCCCTGAAGAGACTCTGGCTTCTCCCACCATTCTGGCCTTAGATAAAGGACCATACTGTAGAACATGGGGCCTGACTTCCCTAGTAGCTTTCTGGGGTGTCTAGTTGATATTACCTGGAGTTAATATACGTGTGGTCAGTCGTGGGACACTGAGAAACAAGAGACAAAATCAAGAAGCCTGAAGATAAATCCTTCTCCTTTCTTTCCCTTGGCAACTGTTGCAAAGCCCCAAGGTTCCCATCAAGCTCTCCTACATTTTCCATATGACCATATCACAGGTAGCTTGGAAATGCTACCTTTATGTGATTTATCTTCTTCCCTCCCTTACCCTTGCTGCTCTGGGATTGCACCTCCCAATAAAGTCTTAACCTGTAACATAATATCAGATTCTATTTAGTAAGAAATCTGTATTGATACAGAGGCTTTGACAGAGAGGTGAAAATTGGTTTGGTCACACTTGAACAAATGTAAACATTATTTTATTAGGGTAAATTCTTCTCATTGTCAAAGATTTAAAAAATGGAGTAAGGACATTTCATATTATTTTTATTTAAGAAAATATTTATTGGATGGACTTAGAGATTATCATATTAAGTGAAGTAAGCCAGAGAGAGAAAGATAAATATCATATGATATCACTTATATGTGGAGTCTAAAAAAAAGTGATACAAGTGAACTTGTATTGGAAACAGAAATAGACCCACAGACATAGAAAACAAACTATGGTTACCAAAGGGGAAAGTGGGGTGGGGGGTAAAAAATTAGGAGATTGGGATTAACATGTACACACTACTATATACAAAATAGATAAGCAGCAAGAACCTATGCACAGGGAACTCTGTTCAATATTCTGTAATAACCTAAATGGGAAAAGAATCTGAAAAAATATATATATATATGTATAACTGAATCACTTTGCTGTACACCTGGAACTAATGCAACACTGTAAATCAACTATACTTCAAAGGTCTATTGAGAGGATAGTCCACCTTCTTGGGGAAATCACATATTGATGGGACCATATGGTAGGGTAAGGAGTTATGACTACAATAACATAAAAATTCTAGATGATGGGAAGAGACAGTGAAATCACACATGTTCCCCCAACTCTACAAAACTGTGTAGTAAGTAGTGACAGGGTGACAGTAAGGGGCATTTGAAAATGCACAGGGGGCAGCTGTCAACCTTAGAAGACACACAGTCTCTGCCTCTAACATAGAGGCAGAGTCATTGACTTCAGTAAAAGGGCCTGGAGGTGGGTGATTGACGGCTTGCTCTGAATTCATTATGATCTCTTCCTATAGATGTAAAGGTTATTCAACAGTAGTAGGTTGGACACTCAACCAGAAAGTAGATTGCGTTGATGAACTTCTGCTTGGCCTTCCAGATCTACTCTTTAGCTTTCTCTGACCTGCTCTGTGCCACAGGAGACATATCTGTAAGAACTACCTGGATGACCTTCTTTGCTCTCTTTCTGGATTCTAGTTCTACTTAGCCACTCAGAAGCACTGGCTGGAGACTGAAGGAAGGGAGAGGGGCGAGTAAACCCACTCCCTGTGGACACACTGTGAGTAGGCTGAATCCTTTGCTGAAGGTCACACAGACCTCTCCTCACATCTCTCTCTCCAAGATCTGGTAAGCTTACTTTCTTGGTGCCCCACTGTTATATCACCAGGGTACTGCACTAGTCCTACTTTGTGGTTATGACCACTACTTTTGTAAACACTACATCTTTACTAAGTCCTTCACAAATTACTTAATTTGAGTGTGCCATCTATCTCCTGTGACCCTGACTGATACACAAAATTATGAGAGAAGATACTGGCCCTCTTCTTTACAATGTGCATTTTCTCTCCCTCTGTTACTTTTGCAAAACTTACACCAAAGGAGAAGAGTTGCTTTTCCCAATAGACTATTTAGCAAACCTTATTTTTTCTCCCTACATATAAAATGGGTTACTAATGACAGTCAGCAGCAGACAGATATTGCTCCTCCCATCAAGAATGTTGGATGTGGCAGTACAGAAGATGATTCAGAAATGCTCTCCAAAAGAAGTATATAAGTACTCTATGTTTATAAAATTTGAGTATTCTAAGTTCATTAAACAAGAAATTAGCTAAAGCTAGGAACAATTTACATAGTTTAAGATGTATTATAAAGTAGAAGTACATTCACTGAAAGCAATAATATGGGCTTGCCTGAATCTAACCAAGTCATTACTCGTATTAAAATCTCACTCAGGTTCCTTGGAGGGGGCACTTGTCTACATCAGGGACCATAAACAAGAGAGCTGCAACAGTGCCCTGGACATGAACAGGAATTTAGTAAACAATCAGAACTAACTAAAGAATAGGGTATGCATTTGGGGGTCATGTGAGGTATGACTAGAGTTAGATAGTAAGCTAGAGAATTAGCCAGAAACTGATCATGAAACACTGTATTATCCATAGTAAGGACTTCATGTTTCAGACAACGGGAAGCCACTGAAAGATTTTAGTCAAAGGAAAGTGACATCGCCTTGCTTCTTAAGCTATGCCAGATCCAATTCCTGGAAATGCACAATGAAGGACCACCACCAAATATATGCATTTATTCATTTGTTCTTTCACCAACTGGTCTTCATTTTCTGCATCGAATTTGCATCTATGTATGGGCAGAGAATTTGATATGCAGGGTCCACGTATTTCGATTCAGCAAGATTTTGGAAGTTGATTTAAAAAAATGCAACAGCATCTTACTTGTTAATGAAAAAGTCAGGTAAGAAAGTGTTTTTTAAATGAAAACAATAAAAGATGTCACATGCAAAGTTTGCATTAATTTTAATGATAAAAGATAAGACTTGAAAGAAATGTCTTCCATGTTAGAAGAGTAACAACTTTTATCTCAAATTCATGATTGAGCAGAAAGGTTCTGGAGCCAGGCTTTCTGGATTCACACTTGGCTCTGCCACTCACTGTCTGTGTATTTGTGGGCCAGTTATTGATCCTCTTCGGTTCTTAGTCTTCAATTCAGATAAGAAAGGATAATAATATACCTATATTATAATAGGTGGGGATAACGTGAATTAATACATATACAATACTTGGCACAGCGCCCAGAACATTGTAAGCAGCTTAACAAATATTAGTAAAGGTTACTGAGTAGAACTTCCTCCTCTTGACCTTGGTCACATATTTTTTTCTTCTTCTGCCTTTATGGATACTCATTTAGTGGAGATGAAAATCAGAAGAATTTGAAAAGATGTGAAGACCATACCCTGATGTACAAATATACTCAAGGTTATTATTGTTAACTTCTTTCTATTGCAGGATTAAGAGGATTCTGCAGGATTTAAATTTTGAAAAACATGAAAGCTGGCTGGGGGCGTGGCTAAAAGGACCTCATGTCTTAGGTCAGCCCTAGAACTAATGGAGAACAAGGACCTTCAGGTTTCTTCCTAAATTGTCATCTCAGATTCCTAGAAGAATTTCCAGGACAGAACCGTGTAGAGAAATAATATTGTGTATTTTTACAGAATATGCCTTATGTTGTATTTCTTGGAAACCTGACTGTGGCATAACAGTTAAAAGAAGGTGAGGAACCGGTCAGAATGGCCATCATTAAAAAATCTACAAAGATTAAATGCTGGAGGGGATGTGGAGAAAAGGGAACCCTCTTGCACTGTTGGTGGGAATGTAAATTGATACAGCCACTATGGAGAAAAGTATGGAGGTTCCTTAAAAAACTAAAAATAGAACTACCATATGACCCAGAAATCCCACTACTGGGTATATACATTGAGAAAACCATAACTCAAAAAGAGTCATGTACCACAATGTTCATTGTTGCTCTATTTACAATAGCCAGGGCATGGAAGCAACCTAAGTGTCCATCGACAGATGAATGGATAAAGAAGATATGGCATATATATACAATGGAATATTACTCAGTCAAAAAAAGAAACAAAATTGAGGTATTTGTAGTGAGGTAGACGGACCTAGAGTCTGTCATGCAGAGTGAAGTAAGTCAGAAAGAGAAAAAAAAATACTGTATGCTAACACATACATATGGAATCCCAAAAAAAAAAAAAAAAAGGGCATGAAGAACCTAGGGGCAAGACAGGAATAAAGACGCAGACCTACTAGAGCATGGACTTGAGGACACCGGGAGGGGGAATGATAAACTGGGAAAAAGTGACAGAATGGCATGGACATATATACACTACCAAATGTAAAATACACAGCTAGTGGGAAGCAGCCGCATAGCACAGGGAGATCAGCTAGGTGCTCTGTGACCACCTAGAGGGGTGGGATAGGGAGGGTGGGAGGGAGACGCAAGAGGGAAGAAATATGGGGATATATGTATATGTGTAACGATTCACTTTGTTGTAAAGCATAAACGAACACACCATTGTAAAGCAATTATACTCCAATAAAGATGTTAAAAAAAAAAAAAAAAAAGGTGAGGAATCTCAGTACAAACCATTAGTTCTTTGTGAGGAAACATAATGTTTCCGGGACGTTGTTGGCGGTCTTCTCATGTCCCTCACATTCCTTATTAGAGAAGCTGAGATTTCTAAGGACCTGGGACCTTTTCCTGAAACTTCTAATATTTACTCTAGGAAAGAGCAGGTTCTCTCAGCGTGCCACCTTCTGAACACAAAAGGTTGTTATTTTATCTTCTGGGCAGAGAGAATGAATAATGAGAATGAATAACGAGAAGGAGAGAAATGCTTCTCTCCAGAGGTTCCAGAGCTTCACTTGAGTTCTCCCACCCGAAGGGGAAAATGCCAATAAATTTACACCATCATTAAAGTAGAGTAAGATTTTTGTGATGGTCTCATTGTTCAGTGTAGATGGAACAACAAAGAAAACCAATAATCCTGAGAGGAGTAATATCTTTAGTTGTACTGAAAGGTGAGCTGTGTGTCATTAAATAATATCAATAGATACAGCTGAGAAGATAAAAATAGATTTACCTTTACATTAACAGAGCAGAGACTAAAAAACACTAATGAAAAATAGCTGCCTGCTCCAACCAGTGACTGCACAATGCCATACAAGGTCCAGAGCCAGATAAGCTGCCTCGACAAAATCGCTGACACTGTTAGGCTTGCCAGTGGAGTCTTTTCTTTATATCTAACCTTTAACAGTATGAAAGCATTTACATTCTGTCCTCACTAAGTTACTCTCTCCACACTGTCTCCTCACAATGTGAGCTGTCTCTTTTAGTTTTCTTTCATTTAACTTAAGATATGTATACGAGCATTGCCAAGGGAGATATTTTCCAGTTCTTATTATTTTCCTGACCAAAGAGGAATTCTCTGGGTCAAGGAAAGTAGTTTCATACAGTACAGTCCACCAGTTAAGTGTCATGCTTCAGCTCTCATATGTCAGCTTTCCAGGAACCTGTCATTCTCAGCCATCCTTCCTCCCTCATACCTTTTTCTTTTTCCTCCCTGGTCTCTGTGTTTCCTTCACTTTCCCTTCCTCCTCACCTCCCTTCCCAAGAAGAAAGACTGGAGTGTGATATTTTTCTGTGACTCTGTAAGCAGTGCGTGGCACGTGTTGCAGGCGACATACATGTGAACAGATGGTCAGGTGGACAGAACATATTGACCCATGATTTACTGAGATAAAAGAAAAGACAAAAATAAAATCATGAGGTTGAGGCACAAGATATTGGCTTTGTCTACCAAAATAAATATTTCTTACAATAACATAGTGAATTTTTAACTAAACACCAGAGGTTTAAAAACACTACAAAGATTTCCTAAACTCTTTGTGTGGTATTCTTGCTATAATTTACACAGCATACGCATTTGTGCATTCAACTAAGTGTAGCTGCCTACCTTGGAAAAAAGAACATGGAATTTTGGTGAGGTGGTAGATGGAGAGAAAAAGTGATGACTTGATGTCCCATTTATATAAGAAAGCCTGAGAAGAATATACAGAATAAAAACTCTTCTCCATTCCACTCCCCAAACTAGAAAGGTTGAATAATTTAAAGATCAAGTACAAATGCACTTAGATTAGAGAAATATTTTAGGAGTCAAAAATCTTTATCTGTGATAATTATCTTAGGTCCAGTTACTTAGAAATAGGGTCTGTGGCAGAAACCCTTGTGCAAGTGACTCATTGAAGAAGAAACCTGAGTGATAAGGCAGGGGAAGAAGCTATGCAGAAATGTGCATTTCAGGAGAAATGCAACCCAGGCCTGACCTTACTGGGAGTTCTGGCACATGAATTACACCAGACAAAGGTCCTAGGTTGTTATGTATGTTCTCCATAAGTCAGCCATGGGCTACTGGTGGCCCTTGGGAGGGACTGGGGCAAATCTTCCAGGAACCTCCCTGTAAGGTAGTTCCCATTAGCCAAGGATGAGCCTCCAGAGAAGAGTGCAGGTTTCAACCTTTAGTAACCAACATTGAAAAAGCTGAGGCATGGGTGAACCAGACCTGCAAAGGTGATCTGGGTGAGCATTAACAGCATTTGCTTTAGGAACATTTTCCAATTCAGTTTAACCCAACAATTATTGGACATTTGATACATTCAAGAAATAAGCATAGTGATTCAGAGATTAATAAAAAATGTATAATTTCTAGCTTCAAGAGATCCTAGTCTAGTAAATGAGACAAATATGTACTCAAGTATCCAACTAGGATCTGGATTTTCTCCAGGTCTTATTTGTTAGTAGGTGAAATAGGTCAAGTTAACATTAAGAGTCAAAATTGCACTGGCTTATGTGGTCTCTCCATAGTCTGATCTAGGTCTGTTCTGAATGGTGTCAAGGGGTAAGTCACAAAGAAGTGAGATTCACTTTTCTTGCCTATCCTCACTTGAAAGTGTATTTAATCAAATCTCATGGCTTTGAAACCCATCTCATGACTCCCATATCTATATTTCAATTTGAACATCTCTCTTTAACTCTAGAGTCAAATATAAAACTGCCTATTCTATATCTCTTTCTTGGATATCTAATAGGCACCTAAAACTTAACAAGTCCAAAGTAAAACCCATCACAGCCACTTCCTACCTACCCACAGCTATTATTTTCTGCAGGTTTCCCTATCTCAGTAATGATGACTCCAAATTTCTAGATACCTAGGCCAACAATATTAGATTCATCCGTAATTACTCTCTTTTTGTAATACTTGCATCAGCAAACTATGTCCACTCAACCTCTGATATATTTAGAATCAGGGCACTTCTTTCACTTCCAAGGCTATCACCTTGGTCTAAGTGACGTCAGCTATCAGCCTTTTCCTGGATTATGGCTAGACTACTAAATGGTCCCTAACTTATCGTCCTGAACCCACCTCTCCCTGGCCTGGCTCCCCCACCCCCAACGCCACATATAGTTTCTTGTCACCACAGCAGCCAAAACATAAACCATATATCATATCAGTCCTCTGCTTTTACCATTTCACTTGAAGGAAAAATCAGTGTCTTACAGTAGCATACACAATACTCTATGACTCGGTGCAATTAGAATATCTGCTAGAATGGGCTATAAAGAATTCTTTGAAAAGCATTCTTTGGAATTTTTTTTTGTAAGTTAGTCCCTAAGTCATTCTGCAAGATGAAGCTCAGAAAATGAACCAGTGCTAGAGTAGAAACCTGGCAATTATGGGCCTATGGACTTGTATTTAAAATTATGGGAGTGATTATGATTACCTTTGTAGAAAAATAAGGCAGAAGACAAGAGGTTTGGCACAGAACTCTGAGAAGCTTCAACTTTTCATGGTCATATGAAGGTTGGAAGGACTAACTTGGGAGACAGAGAGTAGATGCTAGGGACCAAGAAAAGTAATCAAGAAGAGTTTAATGTCAGGAAAGCTATGGGTTGTATAGAAAAATGGGACATATTCTCTAATCTTAAGAAGCTAGTATTCGACTCTTATCTGTGAACTAACTCAATGACTGAATTTCTTATTTTTTATGCTGGTTGTATTCTATAATAATTGACATTTTAAAATATAGTAATAAAAGATAGACTATTACTTCTCTATATGTTCTGTGGTAATTACAAAGTCAAGCATTTGCATTAAAAATAATAACATTGCACATTGAATGTCTTATCACATTGGACATCTATCTCAGCAGTTTCTACTTCCAGGCTTTTTCATGGCCATTTCTGTGAAAAATGCTTTGAACATGCTTAGTTATTTGGCATTTATGCTTATTTGCAAATAATTTTGAATAGTCTTAGCATTCTTACATTTTCTACTTAGGGAGAAAAAATGATCACAATGCTTAACCTATATAACTTCTGATTTCTTGACCATTGAATTACAGATTTTTACAGTTTTCACAATGTAAGAAATCTTAGGAAATTTTCTATGTACTTTAAGGTATAAATGAATGAACACTGGAATTTGACTAAGATCTTTAAAATAGAGTTAATTTTATATATCTCACGTAGTTGTAATGAAAATTAAAATAGAAAGTATTACAGTATATTTGGTAAAGGATAAAATATTGTATAAGTATAAAGTATCCATTCCTCAAATAGATATTGTAATGCATGTTACACAGAGCACCCTCTGAGGAACAAAGGGGTATCCAAGGATAAATATGACTAAATCTCTTTCCTCAAGATGTTTTCATTCTAGTATTGGAAGACCAGAGCAACTTTAACATAAGTAGGAATACACTAAATGCAAACTCCTTAAAGATGGGGACCTCTTCATGTTCACTATGATTTCTTCAGTGCTCAGAAATGGTACTTGCCATATAGAATGCAGTCAATGCTTATTGAATAAATTGATGAATATAAATAAATAATAGAGGACTCAAAAGAAATAATAGATGAAAGCAGGTTGTAATAAAGCCGTATTCAAATGTAAATAAAAGACAGTATTATGAATTTTCAAAGGAAAGAAAAATCACTTCTGAATAAGGAAAAATAATTAAGCTCCATGGAGAAAGGGCATTTGACTAGACTTTATAGGCTGGGGAAAATTTGAAACTATGCATTTGAAAAGGTAGTCATGCTGTGGCAAAAAGATAATTTGATTAAAAGTTAAGGCATTTAGGGCTTCCCTGGTGGCGCAGTGGTTGAGAGTCCTCCTGCTGATGCAGGGGACACGGGCTCGTGCCCTGGTCCGGGAAGATCCCACATGCTGCGGAGCGGCTGGGCCCGTGAGCCATGGCCGCTGAGCCTGCGCGTCCGGAGCCTGTGATCCGCAATGGGAGAGGCCACGACAGTGAGAGGCCTGCATACTGCAAAAAAAAAAAAAAAAAAAGTTAATTAAAAAAAAAAAGGCATTTAAAATTAGTCATATTGTATACTTAGAAAAATAACATTGACTAAGTATTGACTAAAAAGGAGCTCTAACTCCCACTGGAAAACCTATTAAGAAAAAGGCCATAAACTATGGAGAAATGTTTGCTATTTGTCATCGTGTAAATAACTACCACATTGACTAAAATGTTTAAAGACCTAAATATTTTTCCACAGTTACAGCCACCCGGTGAGTTGCTAACAGTTAGACAAAGGTAACCTTAAGGAAACATATTTATCACTACACCCCATACAGTTCTAGCCATAAAGAGTTCAACTCCAAAATGGATATTTCCCTTAAGCTGTAAAATTTTGTTTCAGAAAAAAACTCCCTAGGGGAACTAAACTTCCCTTTTTAAGAACTGATTTGAGTTTTACAGTTATTCAATTGTGCTGTGGTTCAATAAACTTTTATTAAACCTATGTGTACCTAACACAAGTCCAGGCACTGTAGGGATAAACAAGATAAGTTTTTACATTATTATAACAGACACTTAAAATATAAACATTGCATCTACACTTGATGGCAGAGAATCTCAGAGGGACACTTTCTAATTATTTATACAGAAGATATGAAAATTTTCTTTATTACATCCATTTTGATTCCAGTGCCAGAAATATACATAAGTGGCAATTAAACACAAAATTATGACCTGCATCACAATGCATTTACTTTAAAGATAAATGAGGTAAGAGATATAATCATACTATATTCCGATCTAGCAATAATCTTCATTGTTTTTCCATGTTTTGCCAAGAAAACTTCTTATAAAGTTTTATTTAACACATAAGCTTATTGTAGAAAAAGTGAAAACTACAGATAACTATAAATCATAAGATAAATTACCATGGGTCCAATTTCACAAAAACAACACTGTTACTATCTTGTTAGATTTTTCTCTTAGTAAGTTTAGCATTTAACCTATTTGAAAAATGGAAATAAGAAATAAACTAGCTTTGTTTTCAATACTTCTTTTTTGCATGATATAAAGGTGAAGCCCTTCCTCACAAGCTCTAGTTCATCTTCAGAAGTCACACCCCTCCACCCCCTGCCTTTGTAGACGGTTATAGCATTCCTGCCTTTTGCCTGGATTTACCCATCTCTCTCTCCTTCTCATTTTCTGGTCAGGGAACTAAGATTCCACATGCTGTGCAGCATGGCCTCCCCCCAAAATAAAAGGCTTCTAGGCATAAAAAAATATTCCTATCAGGCTTGACATTCCAAGGGCTTAGAGATTATCTCCTAGAAGCAAAGTTTAAATTATTTACTATACAATATCTCATTTTACTCTGTGATTGATTCTTCTCTTCCATATGTTATGACCCAGAAAAATTACTCATCTATGATTGTGAAAATTAGTTATCTAGCCAATGTGCAACATGTCTGGTGATAGTAAACTACCTCTAAGGTAGAACCATTTCGTTTTTGGGAAAATGTATTATTATTTATATTGAGACTTCATCTAACATATGATGCACATTCTTTTATTAATATCTACCACAGAACTTTGCATGTAATGATTGTTAATTAAAATTATGCTAAATGAATAAGAGCACATATTGTATTTTTGCTGTACCATGAACCAAAGTACAATTTCACATATGACTGCAACTAGACACACATAACAACAGGTGAGATAAAAAGAGATGGCCACTGAAATCAGCAAATGAAGAATGAAAGAGCTTCTCTTATTAAGAAGAGAGAGAGAAATCTTCACAGAAGTAGGATATTTTCCTGGTAGGTGCATATCACAGCTCATATGAATAGCATACTATAAAATGTGTTCCATTGATAGAAAAGTAATAAATCCAGAGTAACTCAAGCAAAATAAGATTGTGTGATCTCATGATGTCTTCAAGGCAGAGAAGGATATATGATGGATAGCTGACTTCAAATATAAGGTAAAGAGAATGTACTTCTTCTTTTGGTCTATGATTAAGCTTACTGAAAATTTCTTTTCTCTGTAAACCCAATTTATAGAGGATAAAATTGAGATTGTAAAAACCATCTTTAGCTTAACTAATACATTCACCTCTATTCACAGGCCAGTTGAAAAGCTATAAAGTATTTTGAGCATTGAGATGGTAAGCTTGTCATCAGGCTGCCACAATGCACTTCATTCTCCATATTAGTTCACTTAGTAGATTCAATACTGAAGCTAAGCAGTACATCTACAAAATACTTGCAGAAAGTTACCAATATTAAACTGATTCCCTGTTTTTGAGTTTTCCATTTTCTTTCAGAAGTTAATTTTGCTCCACACTTTTAATGTCCTGGAATCTTTGTCTTAGGAATTTTCATGTTTTATTACATTGTCATTTGAGTGAGAGGGTAATTTGGAGCTCAGGCTAAATCAAATCTAAGTGAGGACCATGTATATCCACATGTGTGTCATCCCCTTATACAGCTAAAGAATTATAAACCTACCTGTCCCATGTAAGAGACATATGAATTAGATGGATTATAATCAAGGCAAATTTCATGTAAATTAGACATGGATGATTATATTTATCTGCTTTAACAACCTATGATTTTTAATCATTAATCAATTTAATAGACTATGATCTATTTTATTATTTTTTGTGGCCTCTGTACACAGCTTTAGAGATTAGGTATGCTTAAATAAATGGATCATATCTTATGTTACAGATTGACTAAACTAGTTTGTCAGTGCTCTGGATCTCAAAATAAATCAGCGGTTTAAATTATTTAGTGATTTTGATCCATGTGTATTGACTAAACACAGCTTATGGTCATGACAGGGAAGAACAGTTAATACAATAATGAATTGCATTTAAAAATATGTATTCATTTATTTTTTAAAAATCAAAGATATTTATGTACTTTTTTCATTTTTTTACTGTGGTAAAATATATATAACAAAGTATACAATCTTAACTCTGTTTAAGTGTATAGTTCAGTAGTATTAAGTACATTTATGTTGTTGTACAACCTCACCACACTTGATCTCCAGAACTCTTCATTTTTCACCACTGAAACTCGATACCCATTAAAAATTAACTCCCCATTCCCCTCTCCCCCCAGCCCCTGGCAACCACCATTCTACTCTCTGTCTCTATGATTTTGGCTATTCTAGCTACTTCATATAAGTGGAATCATACAGTATTTGTCTTTTTAGGGCTGGCTTATCTCACTTAGCATAATGTTCCTCAAGATTCATTCATGTTGTAGCATATGTTAGAATTTCCTTCATTTTTTTAAAAGTCTGCATAATATTCCTTTGCTTGTATATACCACATTTTACTTACCCGTTCTTATGTGGATGGACACTTGTGTTGCTTTCACATTTTATCTATTGTGAAAGATGCTGCTATGAACTTGGGTGTATAAATATGTCTTCAAGATTCTGCTTTGAATCTTTTGGATATGTACCCAGAAATGTAATTGCTGGGACATATGGTAATCCTTTTATAAGTTTTTGAGGATCACCATACTGTTTTCCACAGTGGCTGTGCCATTTTACATTCCTACCGGCAGTGCACAAGGATTCTAATTTCTCCATATCCTCTACACGGGCCTCTCACTGTTGCGGCCTCTACCGTGGCGGAGCACAGGCTCCGGACGCGCAGGCTCAGCGGCCATGGCTCACGGGCCCAGCCGCTCTGCGGCATGTGTTATCTTCCCGGACCGGGGCACGATCCCGTGTCCCCTGCATCAACAGGCGGACTCTCAACCACTGTGCCACCAGGGAAGCCCTATTTTCACTTTTTGTTAGTAGTCATCCTAACAGGTGTGTTGCAGTTTATACAGGCAGTTTAAAAAAATTATTTTTGCTATGATGTGAAAACAACTCTTTCCTTACTCAACTTCCCCAAATTTCAGTTCCTAGAAGAAATTTCTGTCAATATTTATCAAAAAATTTTTTTGAATTTTTGCAGTCGTGATTTTTCAGTTAGATATCTTTGCTTCCTACAATGAAATAGGAGGATTTGGTTTTTTCCCTTATTACAGACACACACACACACATACTATACCTTTACCTTTTTTCCAATTAAGTTTATATCCTCAATTTTGTTTACAGCAATAGGCAAAGTTTACATTATTAATACTGTGTAAATATTTTCACAGCTGAGTCAGGTAACAGACTAGGATTTTGTGTGGCCCTCCCTATCTTCAGGTTCTGCGCCTGCGGATATGGAGGGCTGACTAAGGGACTTGAGCATCCGTGGGTTTTAGTTTGTGCTGAAACTAAACCAGTCCCCTGTGGACTTGGAGGGACCACTGTATTTTATTTCTCATGCAAACTTTTGATTTCCTTGGAATTAATAACTGGGCCATTTTTGTTTTTTTAATTTTGTAAGAATTTAAATGTAAAAATACATTCTCAACCTCTCATAGAAACATAAATCTCTAAGAAACATTTGCTGAGTGCCTGCTAGATTGCTAGGGACTGCTCTGAGAATCTGCTACATAACAGATAGAACAGTATCCCATAAAAAGCTCCCTGACCATTTGGAGCTTACTTTCTGGCTGGTGGGACAGATAATAAACAATATTATAATAAATAAATGTATTACCAATAATGTTAGAAGGGCTGGAAGCTATGGGGAAAAAAAGTAAGTATAGTTGGTAGAATGCAGTTTTCATTATTAACAGGGAGTTGGGACAGACCTTGGAAAGGCAACATTTGAGAAGATATTAAAGGAGTATGGGCTTGGAAGTAGTGCAGTAAGGAAGCATGCCTGGCATGTTGGAGAGACGTGTATAGCAAGAACTGAGGGAGTGAGGAGGTGAGGGGTAGGAGATGAAGTTAGGAAATGGGGCCCACTTAAGCGTTTGTGTTTTATTCCGAGGGAAAGAAGTTTTTAGGGCTTGAGCCTAAGTGATAATCTGACCTTTGTTTTAAAATGATCTTCTTGGCTGCTGTGTTGAGAATAATGGGTACTATTTGGAGGGGAGGGCAGAGGAGGAAAGGGTAGAACAGGAGGAAGAGTTAAGAGGCAGTTATAAGGAGTCAGGTGAGATTCTTGGTGGTTCTGTGGTTCACACACATCAGGAACTCTAGGGGTTTTGTGTTTTTCTTTAACCATTATTGCCAGCATTCCTGACCTTCATTCAGCAGTCTGAATGGATTGCTTAATATATGCATTCTTACTGGAATCTCTGTTCACCATCATCATCAGGATGCCCTTTGCCTGCAATGGATGTCCTGTTTACTATCCAAAGTCTTCCTCTTCCTTGATGACTGCTTCATTTCAGTGAAACAAATATTTTAGTAGGCTTTTGAGAAGGGGGACAAGGAAAATCATTTTTTTAAGTCCTTGAAAGTCTGAAAATGTTTTTATTGCAGTCTCACATTCGATAGCTACCTTGACTGAGTAAATAATTCTAAGTTGAAAATTAACTCCCTTTAGAATTTAGAAGAAATTGTTTATTTGCCTTCTGACTTCCAATGTTGAATTTTTATATCACAGCAATGGGACCTTGGTTTGACCCTTTTTCCCCCTCTACAGTACTTTTCAAGACTGAAAACAAATGTTTAATCTCTGGGACATCTTCTAGTATTATTTATCTTTAATAATTCCCATCTCTATGTTTTCCCATTTCTTTCTGTTTGGAACTTCTATTATTTAGATATTAGACCTCCTCTACCTTTGTAATGTTTTTCTTCCTATTTTATAACTATTTATTTGTTTCATATTTTGAGAAATCTCCTCAACTTTCTTTCTAGTCCTTCAATTGAATTTTTCCTTTTTGCTATTATATCATGTTAATTTCTAAGAATTTCCTTTCTCTGAATATTCCTCTTCCATTATATCCTATTTATTACCAGGTCCTTAACACTGCCCTGAAATCACACTAGATACATTATAATCCATTCACTTTTTCTCATAGATGATGAATGAATTCTTCAATCCTTTACACAAATTCCCAAGATGCTCTTATGCTCATGCTCAACTGAAGACTTTGTTTCCTTTCTCACTGAGGATAATTTTTTTTTTTAATTTAAAGATTTTTACAAACTCATACTTAGCACAACATTTACTCAGATACTACAATCTGGTCCCATCTGTTTTGCCTCTCATCTATGCTATGGATGAATTACCCATGCTTGTATCAAAGACTCCAATATCCTCTCACATACTCAAAGACACCATTCTGGCAATTCTCCAGTCTTTTGCCTATATCAATTTTTTTTTAAGATGGGGTAAATTATAGTGTGATAATACATTGATAGTAATAATAGTAATTATTACTATCAATGTATTATCACACTATAATTTACCCCATCTTAAAAACTCTGGCTTGACCTTATTTTCTCCTCCACCTGACTGCTTATTTTCTATGCCTTTACAGAAAAACATCTTGGAAAAATTGTCTACACTCATTGCTCCATTTTCCCTTACCTCATTCCCCCTTAAACCCATGCAAATTTGGTCTTTATTGCGAATAGGTCACTTTGTGCACTTGTTACCACTGCTCTTGTCAAGTTGTCAATGGCCTATTTTTGATAATCTCAATGGTCAGTAATTAGTATCTTTTAATATGCAACATTAATTATCTTATTTATGGTCTGCCTTGCCCACCAAAATGTAAATTCCATGAGGGAAGAATACTGGTCTGTTATGTTCACTGACTTAGAAGAATACTTGTCATCATCTTTCAGTTAATATTTGTTAAAATGATTGGATACAGTACCTTCTATTATATCTCTGTGGATATTAATTATAAATTTTGGAAATTTTATTCTTATCCCTGCCTTGTTTCATCTTTTTCTAAGCTGTTTACAGTTTTAAAAATTAATTACTTAATTAATTAATTTTTGGCTGCATTGGGTCCTTGTTGCTGCACATGGGTTTTCTCTAGTTGTGGAGAATGGGGGCTTCTCTTGTTGCAGAGCAAGGACTCTAGGTGCATTGGCCTCAGTAGATGTGGTACATGGGCTCAGTAGTTGTGGCTCATGGGATCTAGAGCACAGGCTCAGTAATTGTGGTGCATGGGCTTAGTTGCTCCGCAGCATGTGGGATCTTCCCAGACTAGGGTTCGAACCCGTGTCCCCTGCATTGTCAGATGGATTCTTAACCACTGTGCCACCAGGGAAACCCAAAGCTGTTTACCTATTATTTTACTAATTGTTAATTAATTAATTAATTAGTTTATTTATCCATTTGTTTCATGCCTTTCATGTGGAATGTTTTTCTCAAAAGTTTCATGATCTTGATTCTCAATTGGATACAATTAAGAGGTAAATTACTAAAAATCTTACTGGCTTGGAAATGTCCAAATGTTACCAAGTAGCTCTATTTAGACCATTCCTCTCACAGCAAAATCATAGAGAAACTGGAGGGACATTTACATTTGACAGAAAAGGAATGCTTTGAGTGAAGAAGTTCTCACATTCTTACTGTTTTTTTTTTCTTTTTTTTTTTCTGGCTGAGCTCTGATCTATCCATGCATAAAAAAGGACTCCAAGCAGCCCAGAAAAGGTTAAAATAGGTAAATAGAGACCAAGTTTTTAATATGAGTCCATCTAAGTTAATTGCATTCTAAAAGAAAATAAAACAAAAATCAACATTACTCAGAGGAATAGAAAAGAATCCAGAGCTTCTTCAACACAACACTCACCATGTCCAGGACATAATCACAAATTACTAGATTTATTAAGAAATAATAAATACAACCAATCTTCCAAACAAAAGGTAATCAGTAAAGACCAACCACTAGATGGCAAATCTAAGAGAAAAGCACTTTAAAGAAGCTATTATTACTGCATTCAATGTTATAAAGCAAAACATACTTAAAATCAAGGAACAAATATGAAATCTCTATAGAAACTATAAAGAAGATTCAATTTGAAATTCCACAATTGAAAAGTAAATGAAATAAAAAATACCTGGATAGGGGCTTCCCTGGTGGCGCAGTCGTTGAGAGTCCGCCTGCCGATGCAGGGGACGTGGGTTCGTGCCCAAGTCTGGGAAGATCCCACATGCCGTGGAGCGGCTGGGCCCGCAAGCCATGGCCGCTGAGCCTGTGCATCCGGAGCCTGTGCTCCTCAAAGGGAGAGGCCACAACAGTGAGAGGCCCGCGTACTGCAAAAAAAGAAAAAAAACCTGGATAGGCTTAACAGAAGAAATATAAATTAAATTATCTAATTTGAAGAACACAGAAAAAATGTATTGACCCCATAAATGAATAGAGCATAAAGTATCTGGTAATATCAAAATTTATAATACATAAGTATTTGAAGCCCCAGGATCAGAGGAAGGAGAAAAGGAAAAGAAAAAATATTTGAAAAAACAATTGCCAAAAATTTCCCAAATTTAGTAAAGGTCATAGATATACAGATTCAAAAGGTCACTGGCTCTAAAGCATAATAAATACAAAGTAAATTACATGTTAGTCAGAGAAAGACAATCAAAGAAAAAGACAAAATCTTGAAAGCAGAGGAAAAGCATACATTAGAACAGGAGACAACAATTTCAAAGCCATGTATTTCTTGTCAGAATCAATGGAGGTCAAGGTAGTGGAACTGATCTTGACAGTGGAACATCTTGAGGGCTAAAAGAAA